>JARCZZ010043935.1:0-12045 GCA_030323915.1 Brotogeris chrysoptera
CAACTTTCTCAGCCTATCTTCATACGGGAGGTGCTCCAGTCCCCTGATCATCCTCGTGGCCCTCCTCTGGACTTGCTTCAACAGTTCCATGGCAGGGAGGTTGGAACTAGATGATCTTAAGGTCCTTTCCAACCCTAACTATTCTATGATTCTATGATTTGTCTTTTGTCGATCTTAAGGAAGAAACAAAGCCTGACATGGGTCAGATGTTTTCTGTGGGCAAAACTTCCTTTTTTAAAAAGCTTTCTGCAGTGATTTTTTTTAAAAAAAGTGAACCTGCAACATTGGCATGTATCTCTACTAGTCAATGTATTTTGTGATAGTTATATCCTGTAACAGCCTCTCTTTTTTGATTCTGGCTGATCAGCTCTCATCAGAATATCTCCGAAGCTGCTTTAAGACACCTCCAGAAATTTGGATTCTTCTTTATATAACTTCAAGTGCCAGAATATACTCCTGGAGTAATTTGGCTGCTAGCTACTGTGCAGCTCTGTGTGGTAGATGGTTTAACAATTAGAAGATAATATCCTTCTTGCACTAATGACAATTCTTGCACACACCCCCACTTGTCCCTTTTTATATAACAGTATGGATGTAATGCTAGTGAGAGCTGCCCTCTTGATAGTGCTGTGGAAAACGATTAACTAGAAAAGTTTCTCTCATCCACAAATGTGTAAGCATGCCTTTTGGGAAGAGAAAGATTACAGAATTTTCTTAGGAGCACTAATTAGCTTTAATCTTCATGGTCCATGTAGGTCTGGTCTCTTCTGCTGAGTGTGCTAATTACTGTAAAGTGCAAGGATGAGCTATTTTTGAGACAGGGGAAATATATTGCATCCACATGTCACTACCTGGCCTAAATGGAAATACAATTTAATCCAGCAGGTGAAGCATAGACACTTGACTCTGAGGTGATTACCTCTGTCCTTGGGAAAACACCCCTAACTTTTCGAAGAACATTGAAATGTTATAGTTGAACACTGTGAATGCAAGAGGAAAGGTTGCTTGCATAATCTTTACTCCAACATGGATCAATTTGCATAGTCACAGCCGTTGGTTTTAGGAGAACATGCCATGTTTTTCCACAGTATAGCTGTCCTAGGTTTTTGCCATTTGAGCTAAGATAACTATGGTAGCAGATCAGGGTTTCTCTCTCATGTGTTGGGTGCCCATGGGGGATGTATCCCTAAATTTTGTTTCTAAGTTCAGGGATTCTGGTGGCCAGCATATTTTTGAACACCATAACATAAACAAAGCTTTAGTTTCTGGCAAGATGTAGTGTGGTGGCTGGAACAGTGCACACACACAGACTAGTAGCATATGCAGGCCTATAGGCTTGGCCTACAGATACAAGCCTTTGCTTGTGTAAGTGCCATGAGCTGTGCAGAGGCCTTTATACAGGTCTGTAGTGTACATTGGAAAGAATACACGGCTTCCTCCCTAGGCTAGCGGCAGTTATACGGGGAGGTAATTTCAAACACATCTGAAGAATTTTGTTTTCTTCCGTCAAGTATTATGACTACTGAACCCTGCAAACAAGTACCAATGAGTCCAGAACATCCAGGGAGAGATCTTAAATGGTGACCTTCCAACTGAAACATCATTATTGTCATGACATTCATTTTAACATGTCATCTTTTGCTTCTCAGAGGCTAAATACATGTTGCAGTGGCACATTCTGCTTCCTGCTTTTTCTTCTCTGAAGCCCCCTAAGAAAATATTTCTCACCCATCGTTTGGCAGAAGGTTGAATTTTCATGGCTTGTGCCGTCTTACAAATACATGTATCACTATCCTGGAGTGCTGGTCCCATCACAGCTTTGCACGTAGTGAGCTCCCAAGACTCTTTCTTGTGACTCTGTGACTTCTAAAAGGAAGAGGAAGCTAATGGTTTTCTAAATGCTTTTATCTCTACCACTTAGCTGCACTTCCATAAAAACCACCCCAAAATCTACAGCCCATGTCATAACATTTCCTAAATTGCAGGATTCAACCATGTTCTCTATGTGCCAGAGAGATGGGGGGGTGGGGGTGGTGGTGGTGAAGGGTGAAGTAGACATCTAGGGAGGCAAAGATCCATTCTAGCTTTTGCACAGCAATTACTATAGCTATAAGCAAAGAATCCTCCAGGGTGAGCTGAAAGTAAATTGAATATCAGCTCTCTGTAGAGTTGGATGGTTAGGCTGTAGGAGCAATTTCTGGACTGCAGCCACAAATACCAATGCAGGCTGTGAGTGCCTGTAGCAAAAAGCTAGTGACTATATCATGTACGTTCTTGTGTTATTGGTTATGGAATGAAAACTTGGCCAAGTGTGGGGTTTTTTCATTTGTGTGTGTTTGTTTTTAAACCCAAATAACCCCCTCCTCCCCCCAGTATTATGGCTTCTCAGCTTGAGGAATTAATACATTGTAGCCAGCAAGCACATACTTGATTGACAATCAATTTTTGTTCAATGCGATTGGTTCTGTTGGAAAATGAGAGCACCAGCGCAGTGGGTGGGTGTACTGGCTATTCCTGCACCAGGGCACTGTTACCTTGGAATATCACTTTTTGCTGAAGGAAAGACACGAAAAATCAAGCGTTATTGCCCTAGGAATCTGATGTGCTGCAATAGTGACACTCTGTAACACTGTGCAGGAACTGGGTAGTGTCCTTCAGCTGGGAGAGCTTCCTCTAGCAGACCTCCAGACTCCTGTGGAAGCCACCAGATCCAACCAGAAACAGCATGTGAATGTAACCAGGCCTCGGATGGTCGCATACAGGCAGTAAGCAGGATTGCCTGCAACTGCCTACACATATGGAGTTTCCTTGTTGCCTTAATCTTAATTAGACACAATAGAGTTGAGCCTAATGGCAGTCTGCGATGTGTTTTTGCGACTCCCTCGCTTTTATCTATAATGGATACTTAGTTAGGCTGGAGTTTTCCCATTCACAATTTCCTCCCTCCTACTTGGTATTTTTCTGATATTTGAATTATAAGTCATTTAGTTGTGTTTTTATTAGGAAAACTTCCTCTGTACTGTGTGAAAAATTGAGATAAGGGTGAGATTTGAACGACTGCCATTTAAATCTCCTTGAAAGTGGCCTGCTCTCATTGTGTTTTGAGGTTGTCTCTTGATTAGATATAGGTAACTAAATCTGGTGGGGTCTAGGCACGAAGATGAATGTGACAGGTTGGTGTGTTTCATCCTGCTTGGGGGGAGCAGAAAGGTGGAGGTGCTGAGGATCTCAGCAGCAGCGCACAAGGAGGGGAAGGCTGGAGACTGGCACCTGCTGGAGAATGGAATAAGCTGCTGGTTTTAACCACCTGTTTTAACTGCTCCTGAACTCCAGCTCAGTGTACCTAGTCTCTCATTTTTCTGTTGGGCAGCTTAGTAAGGAGGGAAAATCATTCACTGCCTAGTTCTGTGAGTTCTTTGCTACCATCCTTAATACAGACCTGTGAAATGCTGGAAAGCACTACTGTACCTGATTACCTGGTAGCTGCTGTAGAAGAGACATGAGGTTTAGGTATACAAAACCCATGAAAATTAGGTCTGTGAGCAGATTATTCTTGTACTTGTATCTTGATTCTAATACTTTTTCTGAGGAGTTGAGCCAGTCCTGTTCAGTGACTTTGTTTTTTCACTTTTAAAATAGGTGGGATTGTATTGACATATGGACAGTTATAATGGCTTAATACTCAGATGATTGTTATGGCATGCTTGGTTCTTCTGTGTACGCTTCAAGAATGACATTAAGAAAGTGGAGAAAGCACAAAGGGAAAACTATAAGATACATCTTCTGGTGAAGGACTGTCAGAACTCCATTCACTTAGCTTTATTGCACATGGAGCTGACCAGATGAGTGAATTTCACAAGTACTTTTATGAGAAGAAAATGCTGGATTCTTAAAAGGCCCTTTAATCTTGCAGAGAGAAGGATAACAAGAAGATGGAAGTTAAAGCCAAATAAACTCCATTCAGGAGAGAACCGGTTGAGTTTGGCAAACAATGCACGTTTTTAACAAGGAGAGTGATTAACTGCTGGAATAAACTGACAGTCTCTTGAAGTTTTCAGGAAAGAATGTGATACCTTGTTGCAAGATGTACCATAGCAAAATGTAAGTGGTAGGGGTGAAGCAGGCTTAATAGACTTTTATTGTATAGCAGAGAGAAGTGAATGGTCTAGAGGCCGTTTCTGCTTTTAAAACATAGAGCTCTGTGCCCATAAGAGGTCCCTTCATCCATATGTATGCATGCAGTAATTTTAAAATAGCAAATATCGAACTACGTAAGTAGATTATACTTCCACAGTAATTAACATTTTTTTTCTCCAAATACATAGTACAGAGCAGGCACATGCAATTTTTGACTTAATTTACATATGGAGTAAAAAGAGTTTGCTTTGCGGTGTAAAGGTAATTGTCAAAATGGAAACGTGGTTTTGCTCAAAAGCACTCACTTCCAGCATCTGTAGTTGCTTTCTTTGATATTTTTGCCATAGTTTTGCTTTCTTGTAACCTAAATTTCTCATTGTGTTGTAAAAAACAAAGCTAAGCATAAAATTAATCACAGTTCAAATCATGTGTTTGAAGTTGAAGAAAGGGCACCCTTCCAGGGTCTCAAGACTGGGGCTCTGAAAGGCAGTGGGTTCATTTTGGATCATGTGTGCTTTTTGCCTTTCAATATCAAAACACAATTTCTAGTGTTACAAGAAAAAAAAAGAAAAGAAAGAATTAGTCACATGAGCCCTGTAGTTTTATGGCTTTGTGAAAAATTCTCCTCTGATTCACTTGTGCTTTTAATTGAGGTAGCAGTGATTTTATACCCTGAGCACTGATGTTTTTGGAGGTCTTGAATGATGCAGACTGTATGTATTGAGCAGCTTTTTTAGTCTTTTTCTAAAACACAAACGAGATGCTTGGAAGGGGGTTGCATTGGGTGTTTAGAATTTGCCATCCAAAATGTGCTAAGTTGAGTGTATCATGAAACATCTGGGAGGAGGCTCGTACTCTAACTTCTTATGTTGTCTTTGTTACCTCCTTTTTAATAGAAAAGTAGTGAAGAGATATCTCCATTAGCAGCAGCTGGTATAGATATTGCAAACCAAGACATAAGTATATGGAAGAGAAGGAGGGAGAATTGGCTATGAATAAACAGAAATTGAAGAACTGATGCTTGCAGTGCACGTGTGCATATATAATACATGTGCACGCACATACAGAGTTTGGTACTGCTGGCAGCTCCTGCAAAATAATGTTTTCAAATAGGAAAAACCAAGGAATGCTGGCACATAGAGAAAAGCCAGAGGTGAAAACAAAACTTATTTTTCACTGTTAACGCAGAGCATTTTGAAGAAGAATGAGCAGCAGGGAAGGTTTTGGCTTTGCAAGCAGGCATAGAAATGTCTGTCAGCCCATAATGAACCTGCTTTTGCTTTGCTTTCTGCCTGAGCTGTCAGTGCTTGTGTTTCCCTTTTTCCCCTCTAGCTGAACTTCTTTCTTGATCAAAGCTCCTATTTTATTTTTAAACTTTTCATTCCTGTAAATGATTGGAAGCTCTCCAGCAGAGTTCTGTTAAAGCCAGAGGGGACTGGAAGCAAAGAGCAAGGACAGACCAGAGGACAAATTACAGACACTTGGGGGATACTCCTTTAAAACAAGAAGACAGAACTCCCCTTCCTCCCCTTGTATTTTAGCTCTTTCCAGTCCTTTCTAAGGAGTAGAGAATTTCATCTTACATCCCAATGCAGGAAGACATGTCAAGGAGACAGGGAAAGTCCTTGGCAGGACAAGGAGCTTAGATGTTTTTAAAGGATGTGAATACTTATTTTTGGAAAGTTAGAATACGCCATTCGTTCTGAAGTAGGCAGCTGCACATAAGATTCAGACTGGAATGACAGGTATGAATGCAAAAACATTAGGTCTCAGCCAAAGGGCACTGTCACCTGAACAGTTTATGTCCAAATAACCAAGGAGAGCATCTTGATATTTGCCTGGCAAGAAGTAACAGGCAATGGTAGCTTTTCTGCTCTTTGTGACTGGACGCAAAGAAAGGCAATGCACCTTCCACCCAACTCAGGCTCCTATTTGCTCTTACCTGAGACATATTGTGTATCAGGCAGATGGAGAACAGAGTAAATACACAAGGTACTTAGGCTGTTTATATTGCTGATGCTGGCCTTGCATGACCCGTCTCTCTCAGTTTCTTCCTCTGTCAAAGGTGCATGGATGAAGGATGAATGCAATAATGCCATTGCCAGTGATGATGGCATTAAACAGAGTCTGTTAACAGAAAGCAGTATAAAGGTATTTCCCAGAAAGTTTGCCTTTAGGCATATTTAAACAGCAGCTTTATCTTAGAAACTGTATGCCTAATCAGTCATCATCTTGCTAGATCTTAAGCCAGTTTTTTTTAGCATTGTTTAATTGTTGGTCTGCTGAGCTATGTCCGTTTAAAGAATGTTTTACTACCATTGTATTGGCAAGAGAGGAGGAGACATTCATACTGATGTGAGTTAGAACGCAGCTCCTTTTCATCATATTAGTGAGATCCCCTTCAAAGTGTGGTCCAGCTTTCGTATGGCTCTTCATACCAGCTTTATGAAGGGACTTGATGACCTTCTCTCAAAGACTGTTAAAGTCAAGCTAGTCTTGACATGAAGAAGTTCATATATTTATAGGAATGCTGAAGTTTATTAGACTGTAGAATTAACTAGCCTTAACTTAAGGGGACATTGTCAGCTTAGATCTCACACATCGGTAACATCTTGTATAAAACAAGCTGTAAAAAATATTAAGCCTGATGTGGGGGGAAATAATTTCATTTTAAAATAAACAAAATATGCAGGCATGTTCCTGGACTGTGTGAAAACCCAAATCCCAAAACACAAAGAGCTGACTGTATGCTGACAGTAGGTGGAAACAGAAGTGAAATTAATTTTCTGTGTCTGCTGAATGCAGTAAGGTTAAAAAAAAAAAAATTAAAAAAAAAAAAGAAAAATAAGAAAATACTATCCATTGGAGAGTAACAGACCTAGAAAACCACTGCTCTTCTGCAGTAGCATCACTGTCCTGTCTCTCTGTACGAGTGTCAGGGAATGTGGGATATGGCAGTTTCTGAATAAAACTTGTTTCTTATGAACTGGCCTATCTGTGATGTAGACCTCCCCCATACTCCATGTGGTTTGGATGAGCAAGATGTTATGCATGAACATCATCATCCCACAGTCAACCCTGGTCTTGTTTTATCCTGTTACAGGGTTAATAGCAGCGCTGTAGCCCCGCTCTGTCCTAGCTGCTATTTGATCTGTGTTCTGCTGAGTCTGTGTCATGGGATAAGGAATGAAACACAGGGCAGCACTAGGACAGAAGAGGTTTCTC
This sequence comes from Brotogeris chrysoptera, assembly GCA_030323915.1. Classification (NCBI taxonomy): domain Eukaryota; kingdom Metazoa; phylum Chordata; class Aves; order Psittaciformes; family Psittacidae; genus Brotogeris; species Brotogeris chrysoptera. Next base: position 7,363 of record JARCZZ010043935.1, read on the forward strand.
CACTCTGAGGTTTCAACACTCATTTCTGCTGCTTCTCAAATACACATGCAACTCTTCGCTTCAGCGTGTAAGATATTTGAGTTATGTTATAGGTTCTGTAAACTATTTTCCAACAGGGCTGCTTTTCTTTGGCATATTGAACATACTTAGTGTCTTCAGAGCAGGATTCAGTGAATACATCACAGTGTGACTGCTGTGATTTAACCCCAACTGGCAACTAAATACCACACAGAAGCTCACTTGAGACAGTGACAGTAAACCAGCCAAGAAGTACTTCTTGAATTTGGAGTTACCAGTGCTCCTCTGTAGCTAGAATGCCTAAGGCTACTGTTACCTTGACAACTGTAAGCAGGACATGATTTCTCCTGGGCTGGATCTGAATTTTATTGTAATTCCTGGCATAGATTGCTCTATCAAATCTACATTAGTGAAACACCTGTTCTTCACTAAGAGGCAGAAAATGAACATTTTTGGGTTTCCCTCAATACTCAAAGGGTATTTTTGTGCCCAGGTTGAGTTCTTAGCCCTGACTTTGTGCATGACCTTGGGCAAATGCTTAACTTGCCTGCGAAATACAGATAATGATCCTGTCTCTTGTCCAAGAAGTACTATGGGGCTAAATCAACTGTAGCAATTCAACAACAAAACAACATATATATACATATGCATGCACACATATATATATGTTTTAAAAGCATATATAGCATGTATATAGTTCATATATACAGTCTTTCAATACCTAAAGAGGGCCTACAAGAAATCTGGAGGGGGACGTTTTACAAGCGCATATAGTAACAGGACAAAAGGGAATGGCTTTAAATGGAAAGAGGAAAGATTTACATTAGATATTAGCAAAAAATTCTTCCCTGTGAGAGTGGTGAGTCACCGGCACAGGCTGCACAAAAAAGCTGTGGCTGCCCCATCCCTGGAAGTGTTCAAGGCCAGGTTGGCTGGGGCTGAGAGCGTCTAGTGGAAAGTGTCCTCGCCCATGGAAGGAGGGTTGGAACTGGATGAGCTTTAAAGTCCCTTCCAACCCAGACCATTCTGTGATATACATATATGTATGTGTGAAAAGGGAGAGCACAGAAGAGGGCTATTCAGCTCCTACTTAAGAGGTTTCAATTTGCTGCATGATGTTTCTGAAGGAAGTAGTCATCCTTCCAGTGGGAAATGATGCATACTCATACCTGAAAACTGTATGTAAATATCCTTTATTAAGTAATTAACCTCCCTTTGGTTAACCCAGAGCACTGGTGTTGAAAACTAATGACAGATGGGAATGCACTGGTACTTTGAAAAGCTCTCCCTCTTCCTCTCACAAGACACAGATCTGTCCTCTCACTGAACAAACAACAGGAAAAGAACATATGAGGGCTACCCTGTTAGTTCCGCTTTGCACATCAGAGAAGCTGTTTCTTCAAAAGCCTGTGGCAGATCACATTTTAAAATGTATTTTTATTCTTTTGTTTCCTAAATGAGAAGCCCTGTGACCCATGAGCTGGTCAGGTAAGCTGATAATGGTCTTTTATGCAGCATTCAGCAAGCTTGGGGCCAAATTCTAATGGACCTGTAGGAAGCCCACAGCTGCCAACTGTGGCACTTGGTAGTATGGCCTTCAGAAGTATTTACTGGCAGACTTCTGGGTTTCCTATAGAGATCAAGGAGAAGGAGAGGGTTTTGAAGAGGCCGGGTGTGTTGGCTTCTTAATAGACTCCCAAGAATTTCTTCAGGGTATGTTCCATGTTGGGCTTCACCATTTTAAGTTCAGATCTGTGTGCAAAATCATTTTTCTCCATTTGAAGGCAATCTTCTGTATTTCCAGCAAACAACCTCTCATATACTGTAAGGGATCAGAGATGCCAAAAGTTCATAATAAAATACAATCTAGAAATGTGCCCTTTTCCTTATGGATAAGTTCTCATTAACAGAAGATGTATAAATATTGTGGGTGGTTGTGTTCCCTAGACATCCCTTGCTGTATGTCTTGGTTTCTAAGCAGATGACTTAGACAGGAAGAAGTCTACTATTATTTTTTTTTCAGGTTTCTCCTAGATGAAGACAATGTGAAATTTGAAAGCTAATGCCGGAATACTTCTGCTATTGTGTGAAAAGGCTGTATGCTGTCATTTTCAGTATGTTCACCTTTTAAAATGGTTACTTTTGTTTATCAATTTCCTTCCTCTTCAAATTTGCTGTTTAAATTCTACTGTTGCATACTTACATTCCTTTTTCAGTCTCTTTCTGCTAATGAAGGAGAAGAGAAGCCGTCAGGTTGTTCCAGAGAGGATGAGCATGAATTCTAATTTAATTCTAGCATAGCTGGCTTCCTACATATCAGCACGTTTGTATCATTACAGTGTGACCTCTCCCCTCTGAATGCAAGGATTAGAGAAGTTAGAGATATTTTGCCACTCAGGCTGAGAGCTTCCCATGCGCTGCAGCAGTGTGGAAGAAGATGCCAAGAACAGAATTTACAGCCGGAAAAGTCAAATGTGTATTTCAAATCCTGTATTTTAGAAGAAATAGAAGTAGCCAAGGTCTTATGACAAAAGCTCATCTCTGAAGGCACGACTGATTCCAGAGTGTCAGTAAAGGGGAAAGCACAAAATTTTGCTGGGAGGCAAAACTCAAACCATTCTGAACAAGTCTGTGCTGTGATTTCTTAAAGTTGCTACAGAAACTGAGCTCAGAATGTACTTCTGCCCTTTTCCCTGCCAAAGTTGTTCCCATCTTCAGCAGGCATTCTTTAAAATTATTTTGCTCTCCTCTTCTAAGTTACATTTTTTGGGTTAAAAAACCCAAATGGACAAAATCTGTATAGCAAAAAAAGACAAATGCATACTAAATGCTGTTGCATAGTGCAGCCTGAAACTGCTGGTGAATTGCCCCTGTCAGTGTCTGGCTGTTGAATCAAGTGGTATAAATTTGTATATTGACTGCAACATGGATTATATTCTGACAGAAACATGTAGTTGATCCTAAATGACTGAATGCCAGGGCCTTAAAGTTCTTTCTTATTTCCTCTCCCCCACTTTAGTGTTGTTGCTGTCCTATGTTCATGTACGCAAATGTCTGTAATAAAAGTCCATCACACCACTGCCACTCAGCAAAATAATGTTTTGGGATTTATTTTGTTGCAGGTTCTTCTTACTGTCATCCCATTAAGTTCCTGAGCTTATAAACTGATTCTGCCATAGCATGTATGATATGTTCTGCACTGTAATGCTAAAATGAAAGATTTCCAGGAATTTCTTGTTTACCATAGCCTCATCGTCCAATTCTTCCTTCAGTACTGAGTTTCATCTCCTTGATGTAAATTCTTTGGGAGCCCATGTCAGCTTGCATCAAACAGAGTTGTAGGGAGAGCTGGTAATGCCTATGACATACACTTGTACTTTCTCCTTGCCTACTACATCTTCAGTGCTCCTCACTGTGGTCCCACACCCCTTCTGGCAACACCACTGCTTTTTTTTTGACTTGGCATACATACCCATGTCCCATCACTTGAACCCTTATCTGTGCAATGCCCTGATTAACATTTTAACCTGTTTTCTGTGGATAAGCAATGTGCATAAAAGTCAGAAACAAGCTAGGCTAACTATTTTTCCTGTACAGTGGGAAAGATGGTGTCAGGCAATTTCTTGTGTCCTTAATTGCTCTCCTTCAGTTTCTGTCAAGGCTGACAGTTTAGCATCTTCTAGCAAGGTAGATTGTTTTTTTCTGTGGTTTTCCTGGTTGCATACAGCTTTTTTGGTATCATGCCCTGGACATTTTGCACGTATCCTGTTGTTGAAGAATGATTTTCCCACTGTTGCCTTCACTGTTTGTTATATTTGGCAGGAAGCCCTAGTGGTACTTTTATTTCAGCTGAGATTTTTCCTCCTTATTCAGGAAAGCTCAGAAGCACAGCAGAGACTTGATTCGCCTGTCTCAGGCACTTAATGAATTTTCTCTTACCCAATATTTAATTTTTTGTGATTTGGTCTATTCTCTAACTACCAACACATTGAACAGATAGGTTTTTTTTTTCTGGTTTGCATTGAACCTTTCTGCTTTTTTTTTTTTTGAGTGGTCATGTTTATAGCTTCTAATGGTGGCTGGATATTTGTAAAATATGCTGTTAGTTATGGGAGAAAGTCCTCTTCTTCTATTTCTTTGTGCTTCTCTTCTTTCCAGTGATCTTGCTGCAAAGTGTTGCTAGAAGCTCTGTAAGTGAGCAGCTCTGCATTATCTTAGAATCATAGAATGGTTTGGGTTGGAAGGGACCTTAAACATCATCTATTTGGAATTACCCAGCTGTGGGTAGGAGCACCTTCCACTAGGTCAGGTTGTTCAAAACCTGGTCTTGAACACTTCCAGGGTTGAGGAATCCTAGTTTCTTGCCTGAGTATAATCTGGTAGATAATTATAACCACCTTGCAAGATGAAAGTCAACTGTCTGTATGATAAGCAGGTCAGGGTGTCAGTGTACTACATCATTTGAGGCTGCAAGTTACAAAAAGTAAATAACCTGTAAGAAGGGGTCCATCTGTTTTAATTTTGGTGAGCAGTGTTTCACTCTTCTGCTTTCTTAAACATAACTAGAATCCATGCAGTGACTTGTCACGGGTTCAGCAGCAGCAGTCATTTTTCTCCTTCTTGGTAGCTGGTGCAGCAGTGTGGTTTTGATTTTTGGGCCTTGGA
>JARCZZ010043937.1:0-14977 GCA_030323915.1 Brotogeris chrysoptera
TGGTCCAGCACAGGTAGTTTTAAAACCCCAAAAGAGCAGGATGAGGCCTTTTACAATCCTGCATGCACATACAACCTGTCCTGAAAACCTCTTTACAAAAAATAGGCAAGGCCTTCTTGTCATGGGGCAGCACATTGGTTTGGTCTGTTTACCTCAATATGAAATTTTTCCTAAATCTGATCTCCATTTGTTGCAAGGAACTGACCTGCAGGTCAGGGGTTTCACTATTCCAACACAGCCTATCCAAGGAGATCTATTGTTTTAATATAGAAAAGCTACAATTCCAATTTTAATTCTAAGGTCTCTGTGAAATAAAGCATGCAGTAAAATGACTGCGGTTTGCATGAGTCACCATACACACTCGAAAGCAAACTTTATCTTAAATATTTATAACTTATCTATATTTAATTTGCCATATTTGCTGTTTTGAGAAACAGTAATGGGACACACACACCCCTCACCTCCCCAGGCTAATTTAAATTACAGTCTTGTGAACAAAGCATCTGCTTCACCTCTCCAAGAAAATGAGTTTAAAGTCTTTTACTGAGTGGATTTCATTAACCTTTCTAATTGTTTTTCTCCTGAGAAAGCACTTCCAGATTTCTCCTGACAAGACATATTTCACTCCTGAAACATATTTACCACCAGTAATTAAATACGAAATGAGGAGCGCACACACATGCTCTTGTAAAACAGGCAGCCCAATAGCAGAACTGCAAATGCTGAAGAGCCTTATGGCTCTATACAAGCTCGGAGCTGCCTGTAACTACAGCTGATAACAAATTCTGTCCAGCACAATATGTCTGCTAGCTACAGATTAACCAAAATAACCAAACCCCATTAGGTTAAGATCTGACACTGGGAATATGTTTAGTCCTCTCATTTAAAAAGTCCTATATTTTCATTAAAAGCAGATGCTTGGCATGCTGTCTGTGCATTCCAGTGTGACAGAGGATTGGTATTTACCACCAGAACAACCCCAGGAACATCCACAGGATCTTTAAATGACTGAATCATATAATCACAGAACGGTTTGGGTTGTAAGGGACCATAATGATCATCTAGTTCCACCCCCTCTAAAGAGAGTCTGTCTGTCCTTCCTTTCTCCCTACACCCCAAATAGTATACAACCCTGGTTTATCTTATTCCACAGAGCAGGTAAGACACTGGAGTGGTGTCTTCCTATGATAAATACCAGCACATGTACTAGGAACTCAGCATGCTCACAAAAGTGAAATGAACTGAAATGACAGTGCAGTGAGTCATCCAGTGGCTGCTCTCTTTGAAGGGATGTAGAAATCTGAGACAGCAAACTAGAAAGGATCACCTTTCCTCTGACTCTGTCAATGCTATTCACATGCAACTTGAATTTTTAGCTCAAATCTACAAAGGAAAGAACAATTTCATAATGGCCACATTGAACTGAGAAACAATGGAAAATTGCTAATTTGATTCTATTATAAAAAATGCAATTATTTTGGAGTAGGCACAATAGTACTAAATTCTGTTTCAACTTGGTATAATTATAACCAGCCATTCATATGCTGAGCTTACATCAAAGAGTAATTTATTTTCAGTAATAGCACATAATTCACCCTAACATGTGTAATTAGAAATGAAACACAACATGTGCCCATGTTGTTTTCCATTGAGAGAGAATGGGAAGTGCAGACTTTTGAATTTGTACTTTGTAGGAACTGCTTAATAACACAACTGGTAAAGATTAATCATCCATCACAGTGCAACAGATCAGGTAATATTAAACAACCAAACAAAAATCAAGCTGCTCAGCACAAAGAAAACCCATTATAAACACAGTGGAAATTACACATGCCAAAGCTCAATTAATTCCTGGTATAACTCCACAGGTGTGTGTGTGGGGGGGGTGTTAAGAAAAAGCTCCCAACATAAATAATGAAATTGGGCCTCTGCTTCTGCAGCACATAGTATTCCCAACGACAGGCTGAAGCTCTGCCTTGGCCAGATATGGCCACCCAGCCTACCAGGACCACAGCTATGAAGTAGCACCCCTCTTAATCCCTAGCAGTGACAGCAGGACCAACAGGACAGATGGATAGCAAGGGCAGCCTGGAGCCCACCACCCACCCCCTCTGCAGGGCCACAGGGGACACCATGGTGGGAAGGATTAGGGTGGCCACATCCCAGCACCACAGAGTACCTGACCAAATGCAGCAGCCTCTAGCAAGCCCTGAGCGGTCTCAGCTGAATCAGCAGCAACTGCCTGGGCTACAACCATCCCCCAAGTGTTCACAGGCAGCATGGTGTCTCTCCAGGGGTCCTGAATCCACTGCTGCTATTTATTGCATATTATGGCTAGCCAGGTGAAATGATGTCATTATTTCTGCAGCAAAACCCTCCACACCCGAAGTCTTTTTCCACCCCAAAGTATTGCTGACTGTCAAGTTAGCTTTCTCTCTCCCTAGTATTTGCACAAAGTTGTTATGATCCTTTATGTAAACACTAAAAGATGAAAGGACCATGCTACTGTGTACCAGGCAACAAACAAAAATAATAAGCAATAAGAAGTGAAGGTGCTGACATGGGAACTTCTTGTAAACTGGAAAGAGCGAGTAGTACATATGAGCAGAAAGCAAAATGGTTACCAAAAAAATATTTACTCTGAGACAGTTATCTTACCTTGGCAGCCAGTCAAGAGACTAATGAAGAGAAAGGCTTCCCTTTGCATTTCAACATTGGGTTGTTTGGGGTTTTCTTTTCACCATAGGACATTAGCCACACAATGGAAATACAACTGTGACAAAAGGTTGAAAATATCCTGGCTGGGCAGTGATCACTTTTCTTAATTTTGTCAGGTAAAGAAAGTTTCTCTGAAGCATCATTCCTACAAATGTTTTTCTTAACCTGACTTGATTCTTCTGCACTTTCCCAGTTTCCCAGCTCTGACTTTGTTTGCTCCCAGGACTTGTCATCAGTTTAAAGTGAAACAATACTTTATGGAGGACACACAGCTCTGAACACCTCCGTTTCATGTATGAGAAGAGAGGGCTTTTCTGAGGCTGTTGTGACTGGAGATATGGGGTAGAGAGTTTCAAAGAACCAAACACAATTACTCACAGTAAGTGAAAAGGTGGGCTTACAACATTTGTCAGTCCCTAGGAAATATCTCAATATATTTTGAAGGTAGTGGCAGCTGCTCTGGATTACCAACCTTTCTGTAGCACTTCAAGGACCATTGTAGCAGCCTGTGCTGTGGACAGGCATTATGCTTCTGATTTTTTTAGTTTGATTTGGTTTATTTTAAAAGTTGGCTTCTAAAGTTACCTGTGCTCTACCTATTTAATCAAATGCATTTGACCAAACAAATGTCAGTAGGCCATGATCCAATTCTTTGGAATACAAGTAGCAAAGAGCTAGCTGCACTGGTCTTAGCCATCTGGGAAAGTCTCCAACAGTGGGGTTAATATCCCTGCGCTGTGCTCTTCTTTCCTCATGTGAGCTTCAGTGAATTTTAAAAGGGGTTGAGGGTTATATTTATGTATGTGTGTGTTTATTTTTTAAAATACCTCCATATATACGTGTACAGATACAAGCTAAACGGTTATACAGTAATCATGATTATAGCTAATAACTGCTAATGATCCACTGGTTGTGTGTAACCACAATACCAAAGCCATACATGCAAGAGGCTCCTTTACCTACCACTGTTAATGAAATTGCTATTTATAGAAAACATGGGGTTTAGTATCCTCATGACAAAGATTGAATAGTGAATTCCTCAAGGTTATTTGAGGTTCACATGCACACAAAAAAAATTAAAGTGCTCAAATAACTGCACCTGGACTTCTTCCTTCTATTTGGCAGTCAGGACTTATGCTGGGCTCCAAAACCTCTTGTGTAGTTTTATGTTAAAGTTAAGCAATGTAAACACCTAACAATACCCTATAGTAGTCCATAATCATAGAAGCATAGACTCAGTTAGGTTAGAAAAGACCCTGAAGATCATTGAGTCCAACTGTAAACCTAATGCTGCCAAGTCTACCACTCAATCATGTCCCTAAGTACCACATCTACACATCTTTTAAATACCTCCAGGGGTGGTGACTCAACCACTTCCCATGGGCAGCCCATTGAAGTGCTTGACAGCCTTTTTGGTGAATAAATTTTTCCTAATATCTAGATTGGACGGGGGTTTGAGCAATCTGGTCTATTGGAAGATGTTCCTGCCTATGGCAGGGGGTTGAAACTAGATTTAAGGTCCTTTCCAACCCAAACCATTCTATGAATTTATGGTCTAAGCCTGGCACAACTTGAGGCCATTTCTTCTTGTCCTATCATTTGCTACTTGGGAGAAGAGACAGACCTCAAACTCACTACATCCTGCTTTCAGATTGCTGTAGAGAGTGATGAGGTCTCCCCTCTGCCTCCTTCTTTCCAGACTAAAAATGTATTATACTGTAATGTATATATGTATATATATGTATATAAAAATATATGTATTATATATATACTTTGAGTCTCTTTACTTGCAAGAATAATTAAACTATTGCAGACAGGGATATATAGATCCACTGTTTGCCTGGCTTTCATGCCGCTGGAGTCCCACAGAAAGGAGGATTGTTCATTACCAGATGTGTTTCAACAGGTTAAGGAAATGTTTTAAGTCTCTTTTACCTAAATCATGACTGAGCAGATGCAATTTCCATGGATTCCCAGTCTGCAGCTGCTATGTAGTGCTGAATTCTCAAAGGGAAAGAAAATAATGTGCCAAAAGCCTCCACTTTAAAGCTCTGGGATATGTGGGACCATGGCCATGCTATCACCTGATAGAGTGAGCATTAGATCGATACAACACCTTTGGCAGCCATCACCTCCAGGAGTTCACTCCTCACATTCTGGGATACGTTATGGCTTTGATTGAATCACCACTGAGAAGCTTGTATTTCTGGCTGCTCTTTAGTCTCTGCTGGCTGGATCTGGCCAACTTCATAACTTCACAGCTAAAACAAGACTTCTGGGCTGACAGTCACTTCACCCAGACACTGCAACTTGCAGCCAGCAAAACCTGCTGCTTCTTAAAAACATCATAGTCTCTCAGGTTTTACCAGTATCAAGTAAAATTGTTGTCGTGTCCTTACAGAGTTAATAACCCCAGCTGCAATGAAGCTGATCTCATGGTTAACTTCAGGCAGACAAGAAATGGCTGCAACTTAAGGGCTAGGAATGAGATTTAGGAACAGACTCATACAAAGAGCGGCAGATGAAGGAAGGCACTTTTCAGGCAACCAGAAAATAAAATGCACCTTTTGGAGATAACCAGCATCTCTCGACATCCTGTGTTTCATTAATGGACTTGCCTCTCATATGCATGCCCCATAATGCCACATTCAGGCTGCTTGGCTCTGCAGGGAGCAAAGAGAGGGGACAAGCAGGGGGTGAGGGCAACCTGTCACCCAACAGACATCATCCAGGGGCTCAGTCCCACAGATTACATCAAGGGGTGAGCCTGGACCTGAGTGTCCCATCAGGAGCAAAAGGAGATGGGGCTGGAGACAGGGCTGGACAGAAGCACCCTGTAACATAGGCAGGACAGGATGAGATGAAACAGGGTCCTGGGCCTCAGGTAGGGAAGGCCAGAGGGGAGACTGGGCAAGGCAGTGAGGGCTTAATTTAAGTCCTGAGTGTTACCTACCTAAGTGTGTCATATTTTATTTCTGCATATTCACTGCTCAGTTGCTGGCATCCCTGGACATACCAAGTCCTCTGGCTGCACAGTGGTCTTTACAAGTGAAACTTCCTAGCATATGAAGATCTTCCCTGATGGATCTAGAAACATCAAAAACCATGATCATATTAAGTCACAGTGTCTGGCCCTGGAGAGAAAGGCTAGGCATCTCTCCACCTGTAATACCTGATAAATGAGCAGTGTGACACTGTTCACAAAGCTTCTGAGTTCGTCGACAAGCCCAGTGTTTCTTCTCCTGAATTCCATTCAGTCCTCCATTCTGATCTCCATGATGCCTGACAAGAAGGATTAGATACAATAGCACCTTGATACACAGCAAATATCTAAGTGTGATTAGATTAGAGCATCCTGAAATTTCTTTAGGAGCTCCTGCCATATTCTTATCACCAACCATTCACTAGCCACCTACTTTTCCACACTGTTTATAGGTATTTCAAGCAGCACTGAGCTTAACATAGATCCATAAGGGATTTTAGTTGAGAATTCCCCTCCATTGCGAAAAAATGAACATTTTTCTCTATCTTATATCAGTATTGGCAGCTTGCCTTATAATATGTGTGGAGAAGTCTGTGACCTGTTGGGGGAACTGCTACAAAGCTAAAGTATTTCATGTGGAATCTCATTCCTTAGTTTTCCCTTATCATTTAGCAATACAGAGAGTATGAATAGCCTGAACAGAGTATATTGATTAGCAACTCCTGAGAAGAAAGAGCAAACATCTCCCTTTCAGAAGTGGAGCAGGAATGTAAATTATTACCCTTCAGACCACAAAGCCATCAATCACCTGTGAACATCAATGACAGCTATTTATATACATGATGCAGTATAAGGAATATGACCACCAATCTGGAAGGAAAGCTGACACTGTTGCCCATATCAGAGAACAACATGTTTCATCACTTGCTTAAATGGTCCCCAGGTTCCTGCTCTTTAGTTTAGATATATACTAAATATATATCAGAATAATGTATACTTGAATATACATTAAATCAGAAACAGACATGTGCAATATAACAAATATTCAGTATCCATGTCAAGATACACAGAAAAAAACCAAACTGCATAGTAAGAAATGACACAGAATCATCATGTTACATACAATTGCCAAGTGTGGCAAAATGTTCTAGGTGTCTCCTGGAAATAGAGAGACATGCTATTGATAGTTAAAGTTTACTCAACTTGAAAACTAGTTTGCTTAGAATTTGAAAACCACATTTTGAGGTGTAAAAGAAAGGGAAAAGGGTTGGAGAGAGTAAGGTGTATTTTACCATCTATACCATATCTCAAAGAAGATATTGTCACCCCATATCACAGAATGCTTGAATGTGGCAAGCCAAAGCAGCATGACATCATCTGATATCAGATAAACACAAATTAAGTTTCAGCAGGATTTATTTGGATGTTGCTATCTAAGGTCAATTAAAACTGACTTCATTGAAAGCTGATTCCCAGTTCAACAAATGCAGAACAGACAGGCTGAAGACTGGAGGAACACAGGTAGAAGTAATTTGCTGCTCTGAATAGAGCATTGAGAGCACTTCATTCCCACTGCCCAAGCCACATCCCAAGCCCCACTGAAAAGCCTTGGTACAGTCCAGGAAGATTTTATGGGTTGTTCCTGGACAGATAAGCAGAAGTATTTCAGTAAAGCTTTCTGTCGCTGGCTCTGAATGCTTACATCCTTCACTCTTCTCTGCTTTTTCTTCATCCTATCCATGCTAATGAACACCAAAACTTAGGGAAGAAAATAGCAGCTGCTACAGGAACCAGTACACTAAAAATACTCATTCACAGAGAAGAATTTACAATACAGAACACTTGGCATTTCCAACAATGGTTTTATTTTTCTGGAAGAAAAATATATGGTGTGTGGTCTCTCTCCTTAGTGCTGTACTTTCAGGCTAGTGGTCATATTCTTCTCTTCCATTTTTAATTCTCTTTCCCCATACGCATATGCTATTCTGTACACAGTTGTCAGAGTAATGTCCAAACACCCTGGATTAATAAAAGCATGAATATATCTGCTTCATTTAGGTGGACAGAAATACTATCTTGTCAATTACAATTGACACCGACTTGAGCTAGCCTTCTGCTCGTACAGCCAATAACACGTCATCTCTAAGAAATTACTCACATCAGGGTTTATATCTAACACCTCACCCGCAAGCTGGTGAATGTGACTGGAGAAAGCTGTGAAGGAAAAGCAGTAGCCACCCAATTTCTCAAACATCACATCCCAAAGCTCACTTTCAATGCTTAAAAGACCAGTCAGCTTTTTAAAGCTTGTTTTATGTAACCTGCCAGGAACACAGCCTGAGGCTTGTGTGGCTGCAGGCTGTGCAGTGTGTAAACAAGAAAGCTGATACGTGCATGCAAACAATTTCCAGAAACAGAAGAGGCTTGAGGGATTACACACATTTTCCAGAAGAAATCTGCTGTTATCAGCTTCAAAGAGAAAGTTTGTTTATCAACTGTTTAAGCAGGCAGCTCGATGTTAAAAGATAAGTTTAGAGATACACCACAGTCCAGGTGTCTTTCACAAGTATGTGTCTGTGCCAAATACAGGTCCCCATTTCTGTTAACTGTTAAATCTCATGGCCAGTATTGTGCAGAGCCAATCTGCCAATCAATCAGCCAACTGTTTACTTCAAGCCTTAGAAATTGTGAATCTCATATTCTCAGAGAACAAGGGTGCACGTGTGCCAATGCCCCAGGCACAGCAAGAAGTTTGAATGGACACAGGCCACCAAGGGGCTTGCAGAAGTAGTTGTTCGTTATTTGAAATACACAGCAGTCTCAGCACGTGCCCACAGCTGATCTGACAGCCTGACACTCAGCTCACAGGCAGAATTTCATCTCAAATCCTTCTGATAGAAGTTCACATCTCTAAAGTTACTTACTTTTCAATACTCCTTAATGTGTTCCTGTCCTTTACACTGCTATTTATCTACTAAACCACAAACTTGCATGCATTTGAAAGGTATATTTGCTAACACACTGATTTTACAATGTACCATCCAATCGAAAACAGGATTTCCCATAAAGTGCTCAGAGGAGAACTGGCACCATGTCAAGAGAAGGCAGCAGCAGGCTGTTATCACTTTGTGCAAAATAACAGTCCATATTAATATATCCATAATAACTTCCCTGTGTCCAAATACTACTGTGGTAAATCTGCCAAGTCCACAATCCATTTCTTAAATTATATTATTTTTAGTCTATCTGATTTGAATGAGAAAAACAAACAAAAAAAATAATAATAAAAAAAGCCACAACTACTTTATGAAAAGCTGCAGTTTTGACTTCTACTGAAAGGAGTAACTTCAAAATCAAATGTCTTAAAATACTTTCTCCATTGCAGTGGGTGGAACAGTAGCCCTCAAAAGTAAGTATAAGAACCAGAGATGTTAATACCTTCCCTGTGCCTGCAAACAACACAAATACTTTTAATTACAAGAAAGGAAGAAAAGGGCTGGAAATCAACTGTTTCCACCTGACACCACTTTTGATTCACTGTTGAATGCTCTTATAATGCAAGAAAACAAGTATTAGCCATACTAAAAAGTAAATAAAAAACCTGGGTGACAGAAGCAGACTTTAATGGAGCGAAGCAATCAGCTTTCTGGGAAATTCACAAGTACGAGGTGTCCAGGTTCCTTCGGACCTTGGGAAGGCCAGGACTTAAAGCCAGGAGAGGACTCACAGTAAGACAGCTGCTTGTCACCAGTGCCTATCTTTACCTAAGATATTTTGCTTTTAACACAGCTGTGTTCTTAGCACAACATTTCTCATTGACTACTGGACCATTTACATATACATATCAATTATTAGTCACATAAAAGGCATAAATTATTGATCCAGAATATCAGCTAGGTCTTTCTTGGCTTTTGCATTAAGTCAATTAATGCAGATGCTGAACACATAGTAAACACCGTCAGGCAGAGTCAGACTGCAATAACACCGCAGATATATTCACTTAGCCGACTCCCCAAAGCCAAACCTGCGCGAATGCTACGAATATCAGGAAAACTGAGGATATCAAGTTCTTGTATTGCCACCTCATGGCTAATGCACGTATAACTTCATTTTGTTGGGAGGAGAGAAAAGGTAAGGAATTCCGTGTGCTGTGTAATAAGCTAATAAATGCTGGCTTAAATCAAAGCAGAATTTTAAATTTAGTTACATTTAATAATGATACTTTTAAATGGAACAAGGCTTTCCTGTGAAAGAAGAATAGGAATCAAATACTAGGTGAAAACTTAAGTAACCGCCCCAGTTGTGATGTGACAGTTGTGCAGTCCTCCCTCAGCACAGCATTCTTGCTGGTGGGACACAAAAAGCAACGTTGCCACTAATAAGTAACTTCTAAATTAATCCAATTGTGTAATTCTTCTGGGAAAATAGTTTTCAATGCCTCTGTGTGATTTGAAGTTCAATTGGCATGGAGACTATTATGGTTTACAGGAAATGTTACTTTCTTTTGAGAATTAGATCCCACAATACTGTAGTGGTTATACTTGATATGTTCACATCTAGTTTAGAATAAGCAAAGGCAAAGGATCAGAGAACCCAGTGAAAAGGAGGAAAACACATGTGGAAGCAGCATGAGTGGTTGACTATGGAATTGTTTGGATGCTCACCAGTGCCCACAGAGGCTTTTCATACTAACCTTTTGTGTCCACTTTAATTTCACGTAGCGGTTCCCTGAACTCTCCAAGTAATTTTCTTCAAACCACTGAGGTGCTTATATACCTGCACTGGCAAGCAGAGGGAGTTTTAGCTTTCACATATGTTTTTACAATCTGAAAGCAGAATTGTTTCCTTCTTCCCTTCAGTGTCAGCACCATCCAGAACCCAAAATCAGACAGCAGGGATAAAGGACTCATCCTTGAACAACTCCATTGGAAAAAAAAAAAAAAATAACATTCTTATTCTCATTATTATCTCTTGTTATTTGTTGTTCTAATCGACATTATTTATCCAAGTATGTTGCCATGAAAATAACTATCAACTATTTTGAGGCTATGCTATTTATCAGTTCTGTATTTTTTGTGCAAATGCTTGCAAAATGCCTGCAAACATCCTTTTCTTACAAGGCTAAGTTAAATTGCTTTATGATTAATAAGAAGACAATCACACACAAAGCCTGATGATTTATAATAAAAAGGCTAAGCACCTCAATCTTCTTTATCTATATGTATCCACATTTCTTCTGCTTAGGCTTAGCCTTTTTTCTGGTAGGATGAAGTCCTGAATACTTCCTACTTTTCCTGATTACATTACTGGTATCCCATGATACAGCCAAGAGAGATCACCCTAGGCTTTGTCTAACTTTTTGAAGAGAAGGGTTCTTAGAACAAATAATTTGATAGTTACAGTATGGCAGAGTGGTGGAATAGCCATGAGAATCTTCTCAGTGATGACACAAGCAGATATTTTGTTAGCAAGTGATAGCAATTGTAAGCTTTGTGGGGGGAAAAAAAGATACTATGTGCATATATACACATACGTTTCTGTGTTATTAACATAGCATGACACTTTTTTAAAATTGTACACATAAAAATGTTTTTCAGTGATTAAAAAGGACAGCATCTGACAAGTACAAACGTAGTTGCTGATAGGTAAGTTCTAGTATTATGCAGTGAGTTAGATGCAGTCCAACGACATTGGCTGAAAGAAAATGAGTCCTTTGAGCAGTCTAGCATCCTTTGTAAACTTCTCCTGCAGAAGCTCTTGCTCCATCTTTGCCAGGAGTGAAGGGCATACACCTAAAACATCATACTGTGATGGAATTGCAATGGAGTTTACTTTTCTGATTGTTTCATGGGTTTCTGCATCATCCAAGGAAAGCTGTTGCAGTTAAAATAGGAGATGCACAGCTTTCTTCCCAAGATTTCCTCTTACTCTGAAATTGAGTTTGTGCATGATTGATTGTGTAGAGAGATTTTTGATTTATGATACTATTGTGTTATTTCTACATACAGCATTTAGCTCTGTAAAGGTGCTCTTAAAGGATGCCTGTAGCATGGCTTAGCCATTCCTACATCGTATGAGTGGCATGTCCTTGGAAGTTATGGCCACTCTTCAGGCCCTTGCTGCATGGATACACACACACACACACACACACACACACACATTACCATGCTGTATCAAAATCCTTTTTTTGCTGCTGCCTTCTCTGTTTCCACATTAAGCACAGAGCCTACTCGTGTTTTCAGATCAGCTAACAGAGGAAAATGTTGAAATGAAGAATAGAGGTTTGTCCAAGACTTGCATGTAGCTTGTGTGAGGAAAACAAACATATTCCCAGTCATAGCAACATCCAATACAACATGAGTACCAAGTACTATCATGGCATAGTGATGGCCTTGCCATTTGGTTTGTGATGGTGTGCTCTTTTCATCTCCAAAGGGAACAGTCAGAGGACTTACGCTGAAACTGCAAACAGATTTATTTTTTTTTAAAATGACATAACCTTCAATTTAATCCCATGCAAAATGCTTTGATGATCTCACTCTAAAGAGGATGTATAAAAGGAATAATTGCTGAAAAGTAACAAGCCACATATAATAGCATTTTCACTATTGTCGTGGGTTTAAGATATTTTAAAAATCAAGAGGATTTGCACAACTGATTCCGGCTTTGGGATTGTCCTAGAAAATCCCAGTATTGAAACTGCAGTTGAGGGAGTCTAAAGGCAAGGACAAAGGCAGCTGCCAGCACCACAGTCTGCAAACCCCTGGCTCATTTAGAGCAAAATGATTTAGCCTGGAAAAATATGAAAGTATAGTCCACATTAATTGATCTGGTGTTTCAAGGATGGACATCAAATTTAAGTCTAAAACATGATCAACATGCCACAAAGACCAATTAAAAACAAGTATGCACCTCTCAGAGTGCATATAAAGAGGTCCATGAATAAGAAACAAATTTAAATGATGTATTACACCAGAGAAAATGGGAGAAGGAAAAGAAAATGGCACACAAGCACCAAATACCCCATGGCAGACAGAAATAAGGAAATAGTGAATTAATTAATTTTCAGCTGAAAAAGATGATGGAACAAAAAAAAAAAAAGATATATTCAAAAAACAAGAATAAAATAAAATAAAATATAAAATTAAATAAACCAAAATAAAATTTAAACTAAAGTAACATAAAATAACATAAAATTAAAATAATTATAAAAGTGAGGGAGAGTGGGAAACCACAACAAATGAAAAGAAAAATTCCTCATTTCAAATGATCTGACTAACCCAAGAGAAGAAAACCTCTTCCAGAGGGAGTGAGGACTGCAGAAAATAACCACTGCCTTCATGGCTACAAACATCACAGAGTTAGGCATGACTACTCCTTAGAGGTACATTAGAAGCAAATGCTTTTTCCATCCCTAAGCCACAGACAGAAAGAAATCCTGGTGGAGCACAGCAGAAGCAATAATAAGAAAAGAGGTAGCAGGGGTATTGGTATGAGGTGTGCTTCTGGAATGGGGTTGGCACAACCAGAGCAGCTGCCATCACAGCGTTACTATTCCACCACCACTGAATATACTGAGGGTCTGAGGGAATTGGATCCTAAAGCTCGTGTTGATGCTGTGAAGCTTTATATTGGTTCACCGTTGGCAGGAGCCACAGATCACACCTCTGAAATGAAAGCAGAAGCACAGGAGACATGAATAAGGAACAACCGGCAAAAATGAGCTCTGCAACTAAATTAACTGGCTCATTGCAAATGGGGAGGATGCTAAAAAGATGCAGCATCCCAAAGATTGCAAAGAAGTAATCTGATGCAATTGCTGTATCTTTTGTGCTTCCAAGTTGGTGTAAACTGTTTCTGTTTAAACAGACTGTGCCTGTCTTGGTCTCACATCTAGCACATGTCAAGACCTCACTCCATTTATTTTCTTCCACTTCTCCTTTGGGATGGTCATATTTCAGAGCCATAATAATTGTAGCTGAAAGTTAATATGACTTGTCCTTTTCATATTTTCTGTCATCTCATTTGGACATCATTACCTGAAGGATCTTCAGTTAATCCTCTGGATTGCTGATATAAAAGAAAAAAAACACAGTAAGTGACAAATGTATAACCATTAAACACCATTAAACAGTATGGAAGACTTTCTACAGCAATTTTCTGATTTCATATTTCTATTTTTGTATTGTCTGACAGTCTTTTATTTTTAAAAAATTAAATCACCTAAGGTGTATATTAACAGTGTGCTAAAAAGCCTTTAAAAATCAAGCTCATTAAAAATAATTTGTGTTAGTGAGCTATGTTTTGATATAGGAAAAAAGAACTCTACTTTACTAACTCCAATATCAGTAAACCTGTATTATCTCAGTTCTACACAGACCTGTATGCACACATCCACTGAGATAATTCTTTGCAAGAATGAAAACCAGTAGTCCCAATGCACTCTATGAAATACAGCTGTGTTAATATAGATTCAACGTTGTGACACAATTTATGCCCAGTGATATATATATTCAAACTTTGATTTTCTGCAGCAACTATGTTTGACTTCTTGAACTGGAACATCACTTCCTTGTTGGAAAAGAAAGTCCTTGAATTAAATGCATTTCCGTGGTTTTATAATGAATGCAACTTTGTTGAGAAGTTCTCATGCTTTTTGGCTCATGGACCACCATGTAACCTGTGCTGCTACTGAGAATTTTGCAGCTTCAGGAAATTATGAATTCAGAAGAGTGCAAGATGTGACACTACCTACCTTGCACTACTTGTTTGGCATCACAGTTCTTGGGCAAATGCTCGTAAGAGGCTTCTTACCTTGTAATGGCATGCATGTCATGCTGGGTATTTTACATCCAACCCTGCTTTCATCTAGCCAGCCTCAGTAAAAGTATTAACTATGCCTTTACTCACCAAAAAAGTGTTATTATTAGCTTAGATTTGGTGATGAATGAGGAAACACTAGTAATCGCCTACATTAGTGCCACCAGCACTAACCATCCACTTCTGAATTACGCATTTACCTGAATCCACAGCAAGTAATAACTTTCCATCATCACTGCTTTCAGTAACAGTCAAATGTGCTATAGAATAGCAACTTCAGTTGTGTGAAAGTGGTGCATGGGAGATCATTACTCGGAGCAGCAACGAGCACCGACACAGCCTCAAGTCCCCGACGGGGCCTCCCCAGAGCCGGCAGCAAAGCGGATGCGAGGAACTGACTCAGAGGGGGCGGTGCCAGGAGGAGCGGCACCACCCTGACTGGGTAAAAACTGCCCC
>JARCZZ010043939.1:0-17131 GCA_030323915.1 Brotogeris chrysoptera
CGTGGAGACCTCCTAGCAGCCTTCCAGTATCTGAAGGGGGCCTATAGGGATGCTGGGGAGGGACTCTTCATTAGGGAGTGTAGTGATAGGACAAGGGGTAATGGGTTCAAACTTAAACGGGGGAAGTTTAGATTGGATATTAGGAAGAAATTCTTTAGTGTAATGGTGGTGAGGCACTGGAATGGGTTGCCCAGGGAAGTTGTGAATGCTCCATTGCTGGCGGTGTTCAAGGTGAGGTTGGAGAGAGCCTTGTGTGGCATGTTTTGGTGTGAGGTGTTCCTGCCCATGGCAGGGGGGTTGGAACTAGAT
This sequence comes from Brotogeris chrysoptera, assembly GCA_030323915.1. Taxonomy (NCBI): domain Eukaryota; kingdom Metazoa; phylum Chordata; class Aves; order Psittaciformes; family Psittacidae; genus Brotogeris; species Brotogeris chrysoptera. The sequence continues at coordinate 310 of JARCZZ010043939.1, forward strand.
GATCTTAAGGTCCTTTGCAACCATAACTATTCTATGATTCTATGATTTTATGATTCTATGATTCTTTTTCCTCACCAGCTCCTTGTCCATCCATGGAGGTCTCCTTGCATTTTTGCCCCCAAAATGTCTTCATTTTTCTTACTTTATTATAGGAAAGCTTGGTTTGTTATCAAAAGATATATTCTTAAAAAATTATGCTTAGATCTTGTACCATGATTTCTTTTTTCTTCCATTCCTAAAATAAAGAAGTGCTTAAAATACTGTCAGTACTTAATTTACTGGCTTTTGTGTAATAGATTTTCAAAATAATTTAATTTTCAATAATATAACATTGTAAAATTCTAATTTATTTCTAGTTAAAAGGCAGGCCTGGAAAGAAACTTAGAGATAAACTTAAAAAATATACAACTGAACCATCAATAACTTTGCGTATAAAGCTATTTAAGAGCTAAGAGTATGAAACAATTCCATATTGGTGGAAAATTAAAAGGCTGTATTACCGGATCTCAGTTCCCCAGGTATTCTCCACACTGCAATAGGCTATGCAAAGTTAAATTTACTGAAACACATTAAAAAAATGCCAACACATTAAAAAAAGATCAACAGGAGGCAGTTTCAGAAAAGAAATCTTATTTTTCAGTCAGTCATTTGGAAAAATGAAACTATTACTTATTTCATAGCGTATAAAAAGTTAGAATTTTTGGAATCAATTACTGTTTCTCTTCCATCTCACTCATTACAGCTATGGTGGGCTATGATAGGGAAATATGGAGAAACAGTCATGATAAGAATGAAGATGCAATAATTTAAGCTGGTTTTGCTGCTTGCTCTTTTGATGTGAAAATGTAACTTATACTTCACAGAATCACAGAATGGTTTGGGTTGGAAGGGGCCTTAAAGCTCATCTGGTTCCAAAGCCCTGCCATATTCTGCTGGACCAGGTTGATTCAAGCCCTGTCTAACCTGGCCTTGAGCACTTGAACACTGCCAGGGATTGGGCAGCCACAAGTCCTTGCTTTTCTCCCAGGTATGCTAATAGTTCCCCATGTTACTACTTTCTTACTTTTGGTTTCTTCTCCTTTCATGAACAAATGTGAACATGTGCAATAATTCAAACTTTCAATTTCAATATAAGCTTCCATAGTTCATGCAATTTAACTTCTGATCTGCACTGGTTTACAGTTCCTTGGACAATTTTAGCAAAGATAAAAAGAAGTACTTGACAAAAAAAAAGAGCTGTTTATTTGTTTTAACTGACCTATTCCATTTGGCTATAACTGTAATGGCATATTATAAGAACACAGTAAAAGTTCTACAGGCCAAAAGACCTATTTTTGAAGGCAAATACTTTTTATATCATAACAATACTTAAGCATTTCAGTGGATTATAGTCTATTATAGCTGATATGGTAAAGGGTAATTATAGTTTTGAAATTAAAAATAGACTCTCATAGACTTCAGCTGAGTTCAACTATATCCTTTGTGAAACTCACATTTTGGCAGCTTTTAGATTTTACTGGAATCTTTTCTACCTTATCAAACTAATTAGGTATTAAACCTATGTCAACAAAACATTGTTCTTTGAACTATTCCTTTCCAATTAGGAGAGTCTCTCATCCTCAACAAATTACTTTCTTATCTGTATTTCTTTCATGTTATCACAACTAAATGCCAAAGCAGGACAATAATATTTGATGGGAAGTCATGTGAGACTCAGAGAAAAAAAAAAGAAAAGAAAATGCAGCAAGTAGAGCAAATTTTTCAGCTGTTGAGTACATAAGTGTAGCTCTTCTGTGGCTGCATTGAGATGAAGTTTTTCTGAGCTGAAATGTAGTAACAAGAATTTATATCAGTAGATAGAACAACTTCCTTTGGCATTTTGTGGTCTTTCATTTTCATTACAAAAAGCTTTTCTGATTCATTCTGGATTTTTAAAAATCTTGTCTGTGGAATTATAGCTTTTCATTTCTTAAAAAAGCAAAAAGAAAAAAATAAAATAAAGCCCTGCCTTGAATTGCTGTCTAAACTACTGTTCTACTGGTTGATTAATATTTTTGCAGTAATTTGAAGAAATAGAGCTTTATAAGCACCATTAATAAAGATTGTTTGGTTAGTACAGCTCTCTAGAGGTTAAAACTGAGTGCTGATCAATACAGAGTGTTCTTTAAATTTACCTTATTTCTGTATAGTAATAGAACCTGGAAAATAAATTCCTCAGTTTATAATGAACTTTAGAAGAAAATTAAAGATATACCACTGGAAGAAGTGAGCTAACATTCACAGAAACATTGTGTAACAGCTGTGTTTGGAAAAGAAATTTAAAATATTACTCAGTTGTTTGGATGCAAGGCTATAGTCTATGTGTATCTCCATTATAAAGTAAATACAAATCTTGTATTAATGGTTGTGTTTTGCTTTAGGAACCTAAAGTCTGGAAAAGCCATAACTTCCTCCATTTTACTGATATGTTTCTTACCATTTCGGGAACGAAAGCATTTCAGGGAACATGATAGAGTGGAAACGAGATAGTGTGCATATTTCATTTGACTCCAAGAATTCAAAATCTAATGGAGGTTAGAACACCAGTTAGCATTGTGGTTCCAAAACTAACCACTGCACCGGTTTGGTAGCCTAATTTTGGGAAAATTAGGAGATGAGTAACTCAGTTGTCCTCTTGGCTAACACAGGGTGTTATATCACACTACAAAAACATGGAGAAGCTGCTATCCGTTGATTCACTAGAATGCAATATATTTTCTTGCGGAACATTTTGGCATATAAGGCTGCATTCTCCATGTGTGCTCATATTCTGTGTGTACATAGGTAAAGGTTGTTGTTTATGTCTTTCATGGTACAATTGATGGGATTGGATCACCTACCATGTAGAATTTATTGAAAGTTGAGAGCACTTCCTTCTCTTTTCATGAAACCTAGAATGATAGCAGGATGCCATTGAAAGTCACGGTAGTAATAGTTAACATACTTTAATATCTCTTGATAAAAGTTATGATATCAGGTACTTAGAAGTTAAAGTTACACACGTAGGTTGGGAATAAAGTATAGTTTTTATTAACAAGAGCAAGACTAAACAAGAACTTTCCAAGGTTGAGGTGACATCTTGTAAGTATTTAAAACAAGGTTAGATATCTTTGCAACTGAAAAAACCTCACAACTCATTTGTAGAGTCAAAGGATTATTCTTAGAATTGTAAATTGTTGAAGTTGGAAAGGATATCTGTGGATGTTTAGATCATCTTTCCTACTGAAACTGTCAGCTAGAGCATGTTTTTCACAACTATTCCAGTCAGGGTTTTCATATCACTAAGAATGGAGTCTCCGCAAGCTCTACAAGCAATTATTTCAAAAATCTTTACAAGAAAAATTAATTTCTTATGTTAAGGTAGAATTTCTTCCATTTAAATTTGTGCCCATTGTCTTTCATCCTGGATACAATTGACTCTGTATTCTTTTCACTCACCCACAGCATTAGGTATTTAATACATTGAAAGATTTGGTTATGAGATAAATCAAGTTACCAAAAACCTCCACTTCAGGCTGCTAAAAATTTAGGTCACTGTTTCTTGGGAATTTTGAAAATAATTCAATTCCAAGTCAAATGGATTGAAATCAAGCAGGAAAGTAACAAAATTCTCTTGCAAATGGAATTCCAGATTTTTAGCAATGAGTACTCTGTTAAAAAATGCAGTAACTGTAATTTGGTAAATACAAATCTATGTGTAGGGAACAGCTAGAATTTAGGCAAAGATGATTTACAATTATGACTTGCTTTTTTGTCTACGCATTGCTTCCATCTTCTGTACATAGTAAGTTCAATAATATATAGATGTAGTTCAATATAGAGATGATTAAAAAAAAGGCATTCTGTCCTACTGAATTTCAATTGCATTATACAGAAAGGGTTGATTTATTTTCTTCCCATTGAAAATAAATGTAAGCTTCTCTGTGGATTAGAAGGAAAATAGGTTCAAAGCCGCAGTAACCTGAAGCAAGTTCTACAACCTCTGCAATTGTGTGACACACCAAGAGAATTTGGCTTCTTTCATGCTCTGTCTTGATTCTGAAATCCTACAAGGTCAGTAAAAATAGATTAAGACCCAACTGCTTTGTGTTGCAAAGCTTCCTATGGTAACACACAGTCTTTATAAAGTCTATCAAGTAAACCTGTATCTGTGATACTTCTGTCAATAGATATATCTTTTTTAATTTTTTCCAATACAAATTGTTTCTTAGATGAAGCATAATTTAGATATACACAGCATAGACTGTTATCAAATATTCTGAAAACCGACAGTAAGTACTTCAAGAAACACAGGATGAGACCATTTAAATTTACACATTTTATAATCAGCTAAACACATTTGAAGCTACAGAAGTTAAGAGCTGTTTATTCTTTTAAGGCTGCCATTCTAAGATGCCTGAGAATTCTAGAGGTAAACATTTATTTTAATTTTCCTTGAAGTATCTGTTCATTTTCAAGAATTTGGTTCAATAACTGTATCTAAATTGACATGCCAGGAAACATAACAGAATCAATTTTCACTAGCTTTATTTAAAGTTATTTAGAAGCCCAAAAGAAATCAGTTGTGTATATACACTTTAAATGTCAGTAAATGTAAAATGAAAGTAAATGAATTTTTGATGACATCAGAAAAGTCATAATTTATACATTAGTTATATTAGAAAATCACCCAATTAGTCCCACTCTATGTTATAGCCTGTAAGCATTTCTATTAGAAACAGTGATATTTCACGTCTTAGAAGGTCTCTCTGATTCATGGAATTTTTTTCTTAGACAAATTTTGAAAAGTATTCTCCATTTGCAGGGATAAAGAAACATAAATGCATGGTGGTTTTTTTCCATATACCTCTAGCTAATACTGAGTTATTTTATTTTTTTGCAATGAGTACTTGTTGGCATCTAGCCTATGCACAATGTAATAATATCCATAATTAAAAAATAAATTAGAGAAATGGGATATTCTGAGTGAAAATGTGGAATGATGGATAGGTAATGCATGTAGATATTACTTAGAGAGAACCTTCAGTGAGGTTTATTATAATTTTTTAAATACAATCAAAATAGAATGAAATATCTTTTCTTTTTTCACTATTATGCATACATTTGTTTCTGTTTCTGTGGCTTCCTATATAAAGCTTATTAGAGCAGAGATCTTGCTCCATTTCCTGTCTGTTTTATATGCTACTGGACCTACAAGGAGCTTGTCCCAAAGGAATAAAAAAGTGACATGTATTTTTTAACGTACTTTTATGCATGTAAGTCTCCCTTAACACTCCTTCATACAGGAGCTTCTTTGAACACTGGGAAGAATAACAGGTATTTTATGATTTTTTTTTTGAGCACAAATCCTAGAACATACACATCTATAATGATGTTTTTAAGAAACCTTAAAAGTTATATTTTGGACTAATGAAGAATGTCAATGGATTGTCATGGACTCATAATTCAATGTCCCTTCCTCTGGTGAGGCTTTAAGGTCCACTCAGGACAGGTATAATATACCCAAACCCAGAAAAAAAAAAGCCTTCAAATGAAAATATGAAGTAATATGAAGTTTCTGTAATCAACTATTACCTCTGTGCTAAAATTCCTGTCTTAGAAGAGTTGCAAAGGTGAAAATACTCCAGGCCAATGAGCAAAGCAGGTGAAAATGTTGAACTGTTTTAGGCAGGACAGTTTGACAGAACAGCTGCAGTAGCTTCAGCAATATTTGTGATGTGTTCTCAGCCCAAGTTTTCTTTTTTTTAAAAAGAATTCACGCACACCAGAATATAGAAAGTACCCACTCTCAGTTTTCCAATGAGTAAAATTACTTCTCTGTTAGTATCTACTAATTTCTTGTGATATCAATGTTTATTAGCAGAAAAATGGAAGAACATTTTCATATTTCTTGGATGACCTGAATCCTTTAAAGGGACTGATTTCTATTATATTCTCTCTCTTTATATGAGCGTAGGAACATTCCTTTTACCTACATGTGTATCATTGCATTTGTTTAACTAATTTTGTGTCATACACAGAATCTAAAATAATAATCTGGACTACCTTTCTCTATTGATTCTGCTTTGATTTATCCAGATAGATAGTAATATTAGCTTTCTGTTGAGATATAGGGCTGTGGTGCACATGGTACTTTGGAAAAGGGCACTGGCTTCCAAACTTACAAGTACTTTATGAATGAAAATACTATTTTTGCTATTAGGACAAAGACTGAAGCAAAGCTGTCCTTCTGCACATAGTAATTAAGGGAAATTAGGCCTGGTTATATGCAAGATCTGTGGATTATAATCAAAATGTATATTGAAACCTGCTTTAATAATCATAGTGTGTCATGATATGTAGCTTTCTATCTTTTTGTATTATGGTAAAATATAATCTTTTTGCTGTACGATTCTGAAAGATTAAATGGTTAGTTTCTTTTCCTCTGTGTGAGGGAAAAAGTCACCTAAAGAAAGAATGAGATTATGCAGTACAAACTAGCAGTGGAAGGTTAGGCTAATTCCTCCTTAACTGGACAGAACAAAATTTATGTGTCAGGTGTTGGCAGAGATGAAGCCATATGCATGAGATATATCCATAAGACATGAGATTTAGATATTTGCCTGTACGCAAAGGCTCAGGTTACCACCTCCCTTCTGTACACTTAAGAGAGAGGCAGAGAGATGGAAGAATGTTCCAACAGAATGATGGATCATGCCAACTTTGCAGAGCTACTGCTTTGACAGGGAAAGCATGAGGCAGGCTGATGAATCTTCTCCTTTGCTTGTGCTCCACTGTGTAACTCATTCCTAATATAAGAAGAAAAACCAGAAGCAAGACCATTCACAATGATACTTCTAGGTATATACCATGAGACGTATCTTACTGGTTTTGTTCCTCTACTGAATGCTCTCTACCTCATTGAAGTCAAGGGAGAATCACTGATATTTCTGCATGTGCATGTCATTTCATGTTCCATGTTATTTTTCTTTACTGTGTTTGTGGCTGGGGTGAAGAAAAGTTTTGCTGCATACAAGCCAGGTAAAAGAAAAGATGTTCAGGTACTAGCGCAGGGTTTCAAAGTCGTACCTTAGCTTCCCGCTCTTATCACATTTCATGATATTGAGCAAACTGAGTAATAATCAGGTCGTTGGTGGAATTTCAGGGCAAGGGTTCAGAAGTACTGCTTCCACAATATAGAGCGGAGTTTCAAAGCAGATATAATAAAAGAAACCAGACTGCAAACCAGAACTTTCCTATGCATTCTGTAAAAGAATGCTGAGGAGAGGGATTATATCATCTCAAATCCTGCTTGTCTCCAAAGTTTGAAGTATTTTTTTGGTTTGAGATGGGCAAGCTTGCAACTTTCCTAAAATGTTTTTTTATTTTAGAACTGAGAAGAAGGCTCTACCCTTTTCCCAAGGCTACAAGAAACATCAGCATCTTTCTACACAGGAGATGAAAGGTTAGAGTGATCCCCCACCACCTGGGTTAGGTAAGTCCTGTTTAATTTTTTCTGCAAAAGGTTCAAACCCCAGATCTCTTGCTAGACATTATCCGAAACATCAGATGCTGCTCCGTGTGAGAGTAATGTGAAATACCAAACATAAAGGATGTGATTGTGCCCCACTGTAGTACATATCACTATGGGAAGCCTGAAGAGCCTCTTCTTGGCTGCATAGCACTGAATGTGTTAGAGCTGTTGAAAAGTAATGATCAGGGAGTGTGACAAGAAAACAAGAGAAGCCTATGTGAAAGTGACTGCTTTCTGAACTCAAATATCTGAAGAATTGCCAATAATGCAGCCTCTCTGAATTACTTATTACCAAATTTCCTTTTTAATGAGTAGAATACTTTCAGGAAGATCTTTTTTTCCACTTCATAATTCCTAATAACTGAAATTCATTTGAAGCATTTGTGATCCCTTCCTGTAATTTAGAAGCTTTCTGAGGAAAGGGGAAGTTTCTGCAGCTTACTTGATAACTTGAGATGAACAACCTAAAGTAAGGGTTGTAGAGGTCTGTTAATCCAAAACTAAAAATCCTAATGGAATACAGGTGTTGAAGGAAAATGTCCTTTGGTCCCTCATATTCTGTCTTATTCTGCCAAAGCAGTATCTAGGATTTTAGGTAAGTTCATCTGTACAGGTTCTTGAGGAATACAGGGTCTGCAGCTTTTCTTCCATCTGATCTTAATCAGGTATCAAGCAAAAGGTAATATTACTCAGGCGAGAACACATGGTTACTAATGTATAACACTATTTCAATCTTAAGGAATTATTTTTGATGGCACACAGCTATCAAAGTCATACCCTTTTCAGTCCCATTAAAAGCATGTATAATATTTACACTTATTTTGCTTTAAATTGATAATAGTTGCATAACTTAAAAAAAAGGAACATTTATATTTGAAAAAGAAAAGGAACAAAACAAATACTCTATTTACTTACCACTTATTCTGAAAATAAGTCCATTTTCAAATTTATATCAAAACAGAGAAGATATGGGTAGGAAAAGTTTGGTTTTGTGTGTATATTTTAGAAATCTCTATAAGGAGACCAGCTGTAATTACGAGCATTTGTAAAAAATATAAGCTTCTGTTAGTATCTGAATATGGTAACCATTTAAGACTATCTCTGATGCTAATAAGGATTTCACTGACTTCACCGAACACCTTATCTTTTTTTCGTATCTCATTGTATAGTGGAATGTCTGCCTAAATCAAAGCTGTTCAGTACTTCCATTGGAGCCTACGAATAACCTCACACAAAACTGAAAATGGGAATATATTTTTGTTTCTTTTTGAATCAGTGTGGAAAAAACCCACCTTTCAGTCAGGAAATTCCCTCATAATGATGCACTTCAAGCCTAGAGGTGACACAACCTGTCTTTGCTTCATGAACTAAGAGATTAGTGAAAGATGCTGAACAGTCAATAAGCAACATAGAACTGCTTAGAAAATTATCATAGAATCTTACAGGGCAAACAAGAGTAGCTTGTAAATTGATTTTTATTTTAATTAATGATTACAAAGATCTGTCTGGCTTTATAGGCCTAATAGGATTAGCTCAACCCATGGTAAAAACTTCTGTGGATTTTCCCCAAACCCACAAAACTAGGAGAACAATAAATAAGAAATCTTGCTGCTGAAAATGCTGGCTGTTTTAATATCTTATTCTGCCAGGAGGGAAAATATGCCATAATCACAGAACAGGTTGTGTTTTAGCCTGTTCAAAACAACATTGACTAGAGTCGTATATCTCCAAAACTGGAGCACTTACAACATGGCTTAGTAAAATCACAAGTAACTTCTCGTGTTAAATTCCAGTGGGTGATACATTTAATGTAGTAGTGCAAATAGCTTCAGTCATCTTTCTCACTACAAAAAGGTTTTGTTATATTAGCATTTTTAGTAAGTAATACTACATAGAAAATAACGGAGGCATCTTTCTTTAAAGCACTCATTACAATGGTACAAGTTTACTCTGATATGTTTCTTTGCTCCTTAACTGACAAAAAAAAAAAAAAAAAAAATCTTCCCTATGACATTTTAGAGAGAGTCAAAATATTTAATTTACAAAAAAGAATATTCACCTCAATATAAGCGTTATATTCAAATCATGCCTCTAAAGGTTTGTATTTATTTTTTATTCCTCACATTTTATTCCTCCAGCTTCTTGACTTTTTTGGGGTAATTACACTATTCTGAAAATGTATGATTAGGAAGCAGTCACCCTTTGATCATTTTAAAGTGCAAGGAGCTTTGAAGATACTTGAAACCATTCTTCTCTATCAGAAATATGCATATAAGTGTATACATTGCAGCCAAACACATAATGATGCACAGCCATGACCACAAAACTTGAATTTTTCTGTGTAGATTATTAGCCCAAACATGTTGTTGTTGACCTATTTAGTTCGGATAAAGTAGAAAAGATGTGTTGTATGTCTTCATAATTTTTCACTAGTAACTAACAAAACTGATTTTAAAGCAAAACAATGAATTAAAATAACAAGATTTCAAAATACTTGGAAATAACTATTACCTTCCTTTCTAGTTTTTATTTTAATCTACTGAAAATCAGAAATTAACTGCTGCTTTATTACATCATATTAATTTATTAGATCCTGACATACACCATATTTAATTAGAATTTGTGTGCAATAATTGTCATTCACTTTCTTAGAGATAGTTAAAAATGTAAATATGTTTTTATTTGATTAATGATAATGAATTGTTTAAAATCATTATGACACACATTGATATTGGATCATATAGCTTGAAGAATTTATATGAATTTAGTAGGACTTCATTTGGCTGATGTCATAGGGCCATGGTGACCCTTTTTTTATATATAATATGGTGGAGATTTTTAGCACTCTCACTTTAGGTGTTAGCCTAGAGGAGAAACTGCTTTTCTGTTTTCATTTTGTTGTTGTTTTTATTATCCATATACTTCTTTATTTGTTGAAGTCCCATTCTCAGTTATGAGCTAGAATTGGCCACAAGTTATTTTTTTTTTATATATATATATAGTTAAAGTAATTTCCTTGTATTTATTCTTAATTTTTACCTCTCCATTTCATACTGTTTTTCTGTTTCCACTGAATGACCTAGACAGATTTCATAATTGAACCACTGTGAGATATTACTGTGTTTTCTTTTTTAAGCTTCATTTATACTGGAGTTTATTGATACATATCAGTAATTCATATTAGCCCTTGCAGGACTTGACTTATTTTCATGCAACTGTTGACAAAATATTCTCCAGTTAGGCTATCCAATGCCATATTGGCATATATAGGTCCCTTGCTTATAACCCCCCACTCAATACTAAACTAAATAACTTCTGGAATTCATTGTTCCTATTTCTCTTTTTTTAGGAGCTGTGGCACCCATTTTAGCATAAATTTAAAGATATATAAATTAATATCATTAGCAATGTGAGCACAAGAGTGAAAAATTTGGTGTATTATGTCTCCCCTGGGTTTTAGCAAGGGTTTGTTACTATCCCTAAAAAGTAAACAGGGAATGCAAATGCAGCCAGTTGCTAAGTCCATTTGCTGCAGAAAATCTTCCTATTTATTTTTGCTCTTCCCCATATAACACTGCTCTCTTCTGACCTGTAGCTTAAATGAACTTTTAAAAAATTTAAAGAAATTTACAAGTGGTTAGGTGTTCATTGTTTGCATAGAAAGGGACTTACTAGAGATTCTTAAAAAATGAGCCTATCAAGTTTCCATTATGTAACTTAAGAACATTGAGTCATGAAATGAAATTCCTTTATATATCAAATAAAGTGAGGAAAAAATGTATGTTAATAGATGTTAGCTAGTGCCTCTGGGTTGTGTTTTTTTTTCTTTCATTTGTTTGTTTCTTCTTGTTGTTTGGTGTTTTTTGTTTGGTTTTTTTTGTTCTTTTTTTTTTGTTTTTTTTTGAGGGGTGGGAAATAACTTAGGGAAAGTGCTACTGAAATGTGGCATATTAGAAATTTTTGAGCTACTTCACAGAATTCTGGAGAAACTCATGCCTCATAAATTCTAGGGAAATATTCCATGGAGCTTGTCCTTAATTATAAGGGCATAGGTAACTAAGATAAGATGGTTTACTTTCTTATACAAATCTAGAGAATCTATGAATCAAAATGATTGCAGTAAAGTCATAAAAACGACCATACAAAAAATTGCTGAATTGCCTTATCATAGAATCATAGAATAGTTAGGGTTGGAAAGGACCTTAGTTCATCTAGTTCCAACCACCCTGCCATGGGCAGGGACACCTCACACCAAACCATGCCACCCAAGGCTATGTCCAACCTGGCCTTGAACACCGTCAGCGATGGAGCATTCACAGCTCCCCTGGGCAACCCATTCCAGTGCCTCTCCACCCTTACAGTAAAGAATTTCTTCCTCATATCCAATATAAACTTCACCTGTTGAAGTTTGAACCCGTTACCCCTTGTTCTATCACTACAGTCCCTCATGAAGAGTCCCTCCCCAGCATCCCTATAGGCCCCCTTCAGATACTGGAAGGCTGCTAGGAGGTCTCCACGCAGCCTTCTCTTCTCCACACTGAACAGCCCCAACTTTCTCAGCCTATTTTCATACGGGAGGTGCTCCAGTCCTCTGATCATCCTTGTGGACCTCCTTTGGACTTGTTCCAACAGTTCCATGTCCTTTTTATGTTGAGGACACCCAGAAAAGATATTGCCAACCCAAAAAGAAATATTTGTTTCTTTTTCAAGACTTCAAGAACTTCTAAAATCTTTCAGAAATAAAATGTATGCCTATAGTTTAATTCAAATTTTTAAAAATAATCAAAATTACTGACTTGGAAAACTCATTTGCTTTTGTATGGACTGGAATTCTTTCTGTCAGCTAATCCTGTCTGCAACACTGGACTTTTGCAAACATATTGTGGAGAAGAGATTGCAGATAGTATTTTTCTGGACAGCTTCCAGTAAACCAGGTTGCTCCAAGCCCTGTCCAACCTGACCTTGAATACCTGTGCCAGTAGTGCCTCACCACACTGCCAGGAAAAAAATTCTTCCTAAGATCTCATCTCAGTCTCCCCTCTGCCAGGTTAAAGCCATTCCCCCTTGTCCTATCCATACAGGCCCTTGTCAAAAGCCCATCTCCAGTTTTACTGGAGCCCTTTTAGGCGCTGGGAGCCGCTCTAAGTTCTCCCAGAGCCTTCTCTTCTCCAGGCTGAACAAGCCCATCTCTCTCAGCCTGTCTTCAGAGCAGAGCTGCTCCAACCCTCACAGCATCTCCGTAGCCTCCTCTTGACTCTCTCTAACAGCTCCATGTCCCTCTTGTGTTGTTGCCTCAGAGCTGGATACAGGACTGCAGGGGGGATTCTCCCTAGAGTGCAGTAGATGGGCAGAATCCCCTCTCTCGACCTGCTGCTCACGCTCTGGGGATGCAGCCCAGTACATAGTGGGGCCTGGGCTCAGGAGCAAACGGCTGGGTCATGAGGGGCTTTTTGTTCACCAACATCCCCAAGCCCTTCTCAGGACATTAAATACCATTGCAATGAAGAAAATAAATTATACTGAGAATAATCTAAGGCAGAAACAGCCCCTGTGTGTCAAGGAGAGGACCACCTGGCCTCTCAGGGTTAAACAGGTCAGTGTGAGATGCACCCCGGCTCCCTTGCTGAGACGTGAGGAGGACACAGACCTGAACACAGAGCTGGATTGATGCTGCAGTGCTGCCCTGGGAGCTATCAGGTCTGCCACAACAAGACAGCAAGAGATGTATACTGCAAGGTGATGGCTCTCAATAATCCTCTTTCACTAATCATCCCTTGACCCTTGGGAAGAGCCAATAAAGAGAAACATGACATTGATGAGAGCAGGGGGTGGGGAATTAAGTAAGAGACTTAAGGGCCTAATCAACCTAATGGAGTGTGTGAAACCAGAGAAACAAGTGGGATATTTGTGTGAGGCTGGAAAACTACATTAAAACATTTTTGCGGCTGGTAGAAGGTATGAGAAAAGATAATAGCAGAGTATTAAATTATCAATTAGGTTTGAAATATGAGTAAAAGTTTAGATGATGATATGCAATATACGTTACTAAATTAAATAAATGTAATAGAAGCATTAATGTTTTGGTTCAAAACTCTTTGAGGGAGAAATGTGAGAGAGTTTCTACTGGGGATGTATGAGTCTGCTTCTAATTCCCAAGTTCTGATCAAATTATTTCGATAATATCAGGCAATAAATATTGAAGAGAATTATGCCATTATGAGAAATTGAAATTTCCAAGATATTTATAAGCCACTTGGGTGAGATACTTGTTGAAATAGAGATGAGTAAAGGAACTGTTTGTACAAGAATTGCGAATTAGGGAAGAAATTAAGGTAGGGTTGGTAACTGAGTATACTGAAAAGAGAGCACGTTTGAAGGACACCATAATAAATTTCACATGGATTCTAACTACTAGATATCATTTACCTTTTCTGTTTAGACTTTGGCTGGAGTTTTTATAGCAAAACTGTGTAGTGGCATAAAATTGGGAAGAGCTGTTCGTGCAGGAAGAATTACAAAATTATACAGGGAAGAAATGAATTCTTTTAGCAAGGCTGAAATAAAATAGGGTGACATTTAGTAATAGAAAGTAAAATGCCTATATAGTTCTTGTACTTAGAGGCTAACGAGGCTTTTTTTTTTTTTTTTTCCTATGGAATGAAGGATTATTAGGAACAAAATAAAACCTCTGAACTCTATCTGACCCCAATGTGCAAAACTCTCAAATGCGATCCTACATTTCAGGATCCCTCATATAGACAAAAGAGGCTAAAAACCCTAACTAGCTTTAAGTTGCATCTTGATAAATCAAGAAATAATATATTTGAGCTGGTTAGCTGCTGCTCAGTGATCCAGCCAGGTGTTCTGGAACAACAGCTCATCCTTCTATTATTTTTTTCCCCAAACCTCCTTTGAAATCTCTGTGCCAAGTCATTGCAGTGGGCAATGCTGGCTTCAGGTGTATTTTGTTCAATGACAGGGACCATCATTGTTTGGTGACACTGCTTGGAAGAAACTTGAAACTTTAACCATGTTACTAAGTTGTTAATGATCACAGTTGCCTAATTTATTTACTTTTCAGAGAACTTAGTTATATGAAATATAGTGTCTTTAATTTATGGCTACTGTCAATATTTTGCTGCATTCTGAATATACTTTTCAGAGAACATAATGTATGTGAAGCATCTTCTTTTAAATGACACACAGTAGGATGTCTGTGAAAAGACCACGTTAGAGCTGAAGAACAGTTTTGCTGCACAAAGTATGTAGAAGCACAAATAATCATCTCAAGGGATCTCAGAAAGAAAAAATCATCAAAGCTCCAGATTTTTTTCAGGAGACAAATACTGCCTATTCAGGAGCAGGCTTTCTGCTCTAAATGTGTTGTTTCTACTATTATGTTAGTTAGAGATATGGATTTCTGGTTCACCCACAAGGAATGTAATAGACTGAGGCATTTTCAACTGCAAATGAGTCAGCAACTGAAAAGGAAGTAAGAAAATATAGGAAATATATTTTTATGCTGTCAAAGGATGTATTATCTGGAAACTTCTCCAACATGAGTCCTTCCCACAGGCTGCAGTTCTTCATGACTTGCTCCAATGTGGGCCTCCTCCATCAGGTTCAGTCCTTCAGGAACAGACAGTGTGGGTCTCCTGCCAGGTTATATGTCCAGCAGCAAACCTACTCCAGTGTGAATTCCTCTCTCCATGCAGCCACAGGTCCTGCCAGCAGCCTGCTCCACACTGGGCTTCCCACAGGGTCAC
Source organism: Brotogeris chrysoptera (assembly GCA_030323915.1). Lineage (NCBI taxonomy): Eukaryota > Metazoa > Chordata > Aves > Psittaciformes > Psittacidae > Brotogeris > Brotogeris chrysoptera. The sequence continues at coordinate 15,628 of JARCZZ010043939.1, forward strand.
AGATATTCCCCTTCTCTAGGATGGGATCCTCCCTGGGCTGTAGGTGGATCTCTACTCCACTGTGGACCATCATGGGCTGCAGAGGCACAACCTGCCTCACTACATCCTGTGTGCTGCAGGGAAACCTCTGCTCTGGTGCTTGGGATGCCTAGTCCCTCCTGCACTGCTCTAGGATCCTCACTTCTCTCTCCTGCGATTGCTCTTGTGCAGGTTTTTTAACTCTTCTGACATATGTTGTCTCAGAGGTGCTGCCACCACCACTAACTGGCTTGGTCTTACCTAGCGGCAGGTCTATCTTGCAGCTGGCTGCATTGGCTCTGTCAGACGTAGGGAAAGCTTCTAGAAGCTTCTCAAGAAGCCACCCCTTCAGTATCCCCCTGCCAAAACTTTGCCATGCAAACCCAATAGAATTTCATATACAGTGCCATGAAAATCTTTATCTAGGAAGTACACAGATCATCTCTGCAGCTCTCCCAGTAGCTTCTTTGCAATTGTTCTTTCATAAAGGCCACTGCAAAACTTCAAGAGGCGCAGAATCTCACTAGGTTTAATGTGCCAACTGACTTGCTTCTTGGGTGGGTGGGAATCTAGATTAGACTCTGAATACTTGGGTGAGTCACAAAAACCAACGTGGTTCATCTGGCCCCTTGAATTATTAATAAATAGACTACTTCTCATGATAATAGAGTTTTTAGTTTTAAAATCTCAGATTCAAAGTTTTCATTGCATTTAACAGCAAAGGCACCAACTCAATTTATGCATAATATGTTTAAAGCAAGTTGCTAGATAAACTGCTCTCATTTTATAACTATATAGTTAAAAATATAATTGGAAAAGATAGCCTTACCTTGCAAAGCATTTCTGAGCGCACTACTTTTAGGTGATTGAAATCAAATGGTACATTTCTAGTGTGTAATTAAAATATTCTTGGCAAAGTTATCATACAGACTGTTCTTTTCAGCCATTATCATAAATTGTAGTACTATAAAACAAGGATTAAAATGTGCACTGCAGCATTGCAATTATTCTCTATTAAGGTTCTAAAGTGTCAAAATTCTAAATTTACTTATATAATAAATTGCATGGAGAAAACACAGGTGAGGTGTGTGGGTATAGCTACAAAGAATAAGTTTGTTTTAGTTAACTAAGTTGTAATTCAGTCTCCTGAAGATCTGTTTCTGCAGGGAGCACCACAGACCTATGCCAGATATTAGTAGATGTCTGCAAAAATGTTTTTTATGTCTGTCTGTCTGAGGAATTGCAGAGCTGAAGCCATGGTGAGCTGAAAATATCTGTTGTACAAACCCAACAGGACCTAAATGTCCATAGGTGCTTTCCTCCTCAACTTGCTCAAAATGATGGTAGTTCAGGGCTTGAAATCAGTATTTAAGTTAGCCTCAAATGTCCACTGATGAGAGGTTGTCCTAGGTTCAGCAGCAGTAGTCATTTTTCTCCTTGGTAGCTGGAGCAGCGCTGATAACACCAGTGTTTTCAGTGGCTGCTT
>JARCZZ010043943.1:8163-24092 GCA_030323915.1 Brotogeris chrysoptera
AAAAATCAAAAACACAGTGCTGCACCAGCTACCAAGAAGGAGAAAAATGACTGCTGCTGCTGAACCCATGACACATCTGCACACAATTTCTATCCTCAAATGAAATATTTCAGAGTGCTCAACATAGGGCAGCAAAGCTAACCTTGCACTTAAGTTGGAGTCATGCAATAACACAGCTTGAACATTTGAGCTGGCAAAGCAGCATGTGCAGCAATTGGCAAAATAAAAACAGAGGAAAGAAAAAACCCACATAAATCAAGCTTCCATGCACTAATTTGGTTAATTAAGTTCAGAAGCCTAGGCAAAGGCGAAACTGAAACAGTATTTTCAGGTCACTTGAAACTGCAACTTATTGTCAAGCAGTTTTAGTATACTAGAAGTGAGAATTACAGAAATTAGTTCTCCCAGCTGTTTGTTGAAAAATAAATGGTATCTTCTGAAAATGTTAGGAACATCCACTTTAAAACAATACATAAACAGTAAATCTAAACAAAGAACAGTATGCAATTCCTTTGAGCGCTCCTAATTCAATATGGAGGGATGCGGAGGGAGAGAATACTAATGGATGTTAAGTCCATCTAAATCTAAACACAGAAACCAGACCTCTCATTAACAAACATGCCAAATATTTGTTAATAACTTTGCAAATGCATCTCTGCAAACAGAGGGGAGGACTAGTTACTGCAATCCAGCCAAACAAGGGACTGACACTGCCTGTTCCAGATCAAGTCTGGAAGCACACTTTTACAGAAATGTATTTAACAGCAATAAAAATCCAGTGACTGACAGCATTCGCACTTCAGCAGTACTCAAGCTTCTTTTCCCAATTTCACAAAAACAAACAAGCACTTTTTCTTCAGAACACTGAATATTTCTGTTAGCAAAGCTATTACCTCAGATGACTAACATTCACATCCCTGTATTAACCTCAAAGTGAGAATCTAGAAACAATGTTATTATATTTGTTCCTTAAAATATACAACATCAATTAAATGTATGCCAGTTACACTTACGCTTTTTTAATATCTTCTGCTGAGGCATGCTTCTGCACTCCCAGAACTTCATAATAATCCACCATGTTTCAGTAGTCGCCTTCTTAACAACAGCTGAGCCTTTCAAGTCCTGTAACAACAAGAATTTGTAAATTAAGCTTGTCCAGTAACGCTACTTCATAGAAGTCAGGTAGGAGCATAGTATCTTTCAGTAGCAAACCTGATCCAAGAGCTGCTGGCTTTTAGAAAGTCAAATGTTCCAAAGCCCCAAAAATAAAGACATTAGCGTTTACTGTTGTTCTGATTTTTATGTTACTTGATCCCCCTAAATCACAGTGCAGAGACACATCAGTAAACAGTAGGTTCCTGAAGAAGCCTAAGTATAGTGGGTCACCATCTTGATATATACATTAATAACAATGCAGAAGAAACCATTTACACTTTGTCTTCTCTGACACTCATGTCATGTCTTAAGCACATAAGCATAAACAAAGGGCCACATCTTTCACATCTACTCCTCGGAATATTACTTCCACTGCGACGCTTCCTTCAAAAATACAATGTACATGCAGGTCTTAGACATCTAAAATTCCACTTAGATTCTAATAAGCCATTCTTGTACTCCAATATTAACTGAAAATTCGCATAGTGCCAAAGCTACTGAATTCCATTTACTTTCTTTACGATTACCAACATAAAACACATAACCAGGCAAGACTGCTCAAACAACAAGGTTAACCAACCAACAGAAGAAGAGAAACACCTTGTGTTTAAGAGAATGAAGTTTTCACAAGAGTTCTAAGAAACCTACAAGCTAAGAGAAAAAGCATTTGCCCTACTCAAATACTGTTTCTTGTCAATATCAAGCATTAAAGACCAGCTATACTAACCATTACTCCAACTAAATGACCACAAAGACAGAAGAATCTTTCTAAAATATCAAGATCATTTATTTCATGTCTTCATGCAAAGGCTTTTTCTTCCCACCACCGCAACAAGCCTCCATTCTAGACAAACTTCCAACCACCCTTCCATCCTACCACTGCTGCTGTTTCAAGTTTCTTTGAATGAGGCAACACTGACTTTTACAATGAGTTAACTCACTGCCAGCAAAGTCTCACAAATATAAGCAAATATAACAATGCAGCAGTGTATTTGTCACATTTTCTTAATCTGTGCATCAAGAATAGAAATTCATTTAAATCACTCCTCCCCCAAGTCATTCAGTGTTTTTCATTTCAGCCCAGGAAAAGTCTCATTTTCATTGTCTTTCACACAAATGCTGAAAGAATCAAGCATGATACGGCCCAGTAAAAAATTCTGAAATTAACTTACTGCACTAGTATCACATGTATTTTTCAACATCCTGGGATATAAACATTAAAGAGAGACTTCCGTATAAAATAAATTGGTACATCTACAAAATTCATTGCTGTTCCTAGTTAAAGATTAATAAGCTTTATTTAGGGATGTGGTTACACACACATTTCCTCAAATGGCAAAACCAGTTTAAGAAATACCCTGCCACGTTACCTTCCCCCTCCAGACTACTTAAAGATGAATATGTAGGGAGGAGCTATGTGCATTTAGAACGTGGGTGGTTTCGGCAATCTAGTTAACCATACAGTCCTACAAGCACTTACAAAATTAAAGTGTAGCAGCTAAAAAGACCTCTAATTACTTTGCCCTTTGAAGAAGCCTCACTGAAAAAAACTGTAAGGGTATAGTAATTTTGTGACCAACACCAAGGGAAGTTGGAAGACATATGCACTAAAACTAATGCAAATACTAGCAAAGTAATGGCAGGGTTCAATATGTAAACAAGGGGATTACCAACAATATACCAGAATATTTGCTAGCAGCTAGCCTTACTAGTTTTGCTGTTTGCTAAGCAATGATTAGAAGAGCTCAATGGACATACAGGTGAGGAGCAAGGTTAGCAGGAGTTAACGATGCTATCAAATCCTGCAGCCAATCCTTATGAGTAATAGCATATATAGAACATATAGTTTACAGAGAGAAATCAGTAGGGAGAAGGGAGAAAAATCTAGTATAAGTAACACAACCCCTCCTAACAACAGGTACTAGCCTAAAACCAGTGAGCTAACAGCAGGAAGCCAAAACACATAAAAGCACATACAATACCACTAAGTGTTTTTCCTATATTTGCCTTTTTTTCCTTGCATTAGGAAGTCAATTTAGGCCAATATCTTGAAGGGAAAATTCAACCCTCAAACTCCTAGTTATAATAAGCAGGTAGGAAAAGCAGCTTGGATGTAAAAAGTAAATCACATCTTTTCCTAGAGAACCTTGGGCACACTGGCAGTCATGTTGATTTCAACATATGCTTCTTTAAACACTTTAGCTGATTGTTTAAAAACAGTGCTGCAATATTACATGCTCTGACTCAAAAGATGCACTTATGTATCCTTAATAACGCAAGTCTGAAGCTGAGACCAAATGAGGCAACATGACCAGTTCTTAACAGATTACTCTGACCCTAAAAAGCAACTCCTCCAAGGACAGAGGAATTATTTCAAAGAAGTATCTGGGGTTTGCATATTCTTTTGTGTGTTACTGTTAAGCTTTTACTTGCCACTAACAGAAAGTCTGGAATTAAGACATGCCAGCAGATCCCAAAGAAACAAACTGTTTATATTCTCCTCTTAAACATTCAGGTGACAGGACAAGTTCATCTCTGACCAATCATTATTTCTACTGCCAGTTACCACAAAGCATAAATGGCACTTTTACAATTTTAGGCAGAGGAACTTTTTTATTGTGTGTAAAAATATCTTAGCAATATTTAAATGAAGACAGTTTTCTGCATTTTCTGGGTTTTTTTTCACTAAAATCAGTAGTTCTAAGGCTAATAGGAATCTACATGATGAAAATGCCTAGATGTTTCAAAGAAGCAAACCGTATACCTCCCTGCAAAATGAAAAGCAAAAAAATCCTCAACTGTCCTAAACAAAATGGCATGACAAAAATCTTCTTCCAACCTCAAATCTGTAAAACAATTTGTCTCCAAAAACACAAGCAAGGCTCATTAAGGGGTTATTTTTGCAAGGCCAGAGGAAGCCAGCCCACATTAGGTAGCTTCCCGCCTGCAACCACAGAAAAATCTTCAAAGTCAGAGAAAAAAAAAAAAGGCAAAAATGCTTCAGATAAGAAGAATTTGTTTTCATGGCCTTCTTGTTTGCTTGCAAAAATCCAGTTACTTGTGTTCATAACTGTACTATGTTTATAGGATGATACCAGCTACTCCTCCCCTGGAGTATGAACGAATCAAACATTCAACTGTTTATGTGAACCAAAAGCCTCCATAGCTTACAGATTTCTCAGTCCTCACAAGAGAAGTCGGTTTTGTTCTGGCCTACCAGCAGAAGCCCTGACTGCTCATACCTATTCAAGGCAACTATGAGGCGTACACGACCAGGCTTGAGACCTGCCTCTTAGGTGCAACACGAAGCTAGATCAGTTTAGTTATCTAGAAAACGGGCTCATAAACTCCTTACAGCAAAGTCCTCAGCTACATAAAAGGCACGAGAAGAATTACAGAAGACAAATAACTTAGCTATAAACTTTTATAAGATCAGATGACAAGAACAAAGAAAGTAATCAGATGCATAATCAGCAGGGATGACAAAGCAGCACCCCTAACTAAACATAAAAGGGAAGAAGGTATCCAAACAAGAAACTCTTAAATCAGTCAGGAGGGAATTCAGACAGCAAGGGACACACAACCTCTGCAGTCAGCCTAGTCAGAAAAAGTTATCTATTTCTGGCCACGAAGCAATAGGGCAGCACAGAGAGTTCTGCAAGATGCCAGAATAGCTCCAGCTCAGTGACTAGCAGCAACAACCCAGGTAGAGAAAAAGTTACAAATTCCTGATTCGTGCCATTCACAGAAGCAGCCACTCATCAACATCCTGCGCAAGTTGCATAGCCGTCCAATTACTAGTACCTGCCCCGCTTTCTATGAACGTACCAAAAGGATTGCATCCTGCTGGCAAGACAGCAAGAGTAAATACCCTGTTCTGAATCTCAGTTCAGCCTGAGCTTGTGGCTGACCTACTCCAACAACAGAGCTATTTAGAGACTTCTCTCACATGTTAATAGATGATGCACACACTCAATCTTTCAGAACTGCAACTTATGATTAAAAAACATATGATTCCAAGAGTTTTATTAGAAAGCAGTGGGTCAGCTGGACCCGTTGAAATTTTACACTCCTTCAAAGTAGAAACAAGACTACAGTACCATTAATACTGTTGTGAATCCAGAGCCATCCAAAGAACGCCAAGCAACACACACACAGATTTTCAAAGTTTTCTGGTACTTCTTAATTTGATTTTTATATAGGTAACCTTTAAGGCATCTTTAATAAGTTTACTATTATTTTCAGTCCAGCAAATTCAGACAGATACAAATATTTTCAGTCTTTAAGTAACAAATTTGATCTTAAGTCCAGTCACTTCATTTGCTCACAAGCTACATACTTGAAATACAACCCATGAATTGTAATTGTCTGACTCTATCTCTCCAAGCTACCCATTTAAAAGAAGGGTAAATAAAGATCAACCATAAAGCCCTAAATATTTATCAAGGCTTCCAAGACAATTGTACCAGTGGCTCAAGGAGTCCTCCCTAGCTTGTAGTGGTCACTGGCTTTAACACAGACACTGATTACAGAAGCCACCTTCAGGTGTCATCCCATGCCCTTCAAAAAAAAAAAAATTAAAAAAAATAATAAAAAAAAAAAAGGTAAATCTCACACCACAACTCTTCAGAGCAGAACACTGCTCAGGCAACAATCAAAGACATTTTGTCTAGCACAGCTCAGACACACAGGAAGCTATACAAGTCCCAAAACCATGGCCAGCTCCCAAACAAAATGAAGAGATCTTTGTCAGTTCTAGCAACAGTATCTGGGATGTGCCACCCATAACTGAGCGAGACCATGAGCAGCACTGCGCTAGCACTATGCAAGTGCTAACAGAATAATGCCCACACCATAAACTAGAAAACTCTGATAACTGCAATACAATGAGAAAACTCATGTAAAGTCTGCAATGAATTAATCTGACAAACACATTTAAACAATGCACCAACATTAATTTTTTCTTCCCATAATATAGGTAAAATGTGGTACAGACTACAGTATACTAAAAACTTCAGTACTTTGAACTTCTACTTACCCAAGAAAGCCTAGAAAAGCTGCCACAGATTAACTTCACAGGTTCCTTAAATTTACTGTTTCACAGAAAAATGTAAATTTACCATATAATTAAAGTTAATAAAATATACTTAAACAGCAATGTTTATACTCATTACATTAATACTACCACAGAATTCCTGTGAGATGACTGTAATAAAATGAGCATTCAAAAAAGCTTAACTTAGAAACAGGATGTTTGCTGTAAGCACGAGACTATGTCAGAAAACAGGGTCGATTTGAATACTGTGATTATTATACAAGACGATGCAGTTTATGCAGGGGGAAAGGCAGCTAAGCTGACTGCTTTAACTTGCAGTTCAAGTCCCATTTAATAAAAACAACCACTACCACACACAGCCACCAAAAAAAAAAAAAACCAAAAAACAAAAAACAAAAACAACAAAACAAAACCCAAACAACAAAAAAGAAAGCTACCTTCACCCTCCTGTACCTCAAGGTTCACACCTCACCCCTCAAGGCAAGAAGTTTCAAAGAACCCTCTCTATTCCTCTCCTTCCCAAGAGGAGTGAGACAACTGTGGCCAGAACTACAGGACTTTATCTGTATTACTGCCTAGCACACAGAAAGCCTTCAGAGCACAAGAAGGATGAAACCACTAAAAAACACTTAATCTACCAAAAATGGAAAGAGAAGAAATCTAAATTCTTCATCTGTCAAAGAAACGTAAGCAAGCTAACAAAAACCAGGAAAGGAAGTGGATCAGTGACAAGGCTACCCTCACACTCTAGGCCAATACTCTGCTGCTTATCTAGCTGATCTCTGAGCATGCCCTAAATCCAGGGGAACTTATTCACAACTTCTCCTTAAAGCAAAGCGGCATTTTTCCAAAACACAACAACTCAGGTGTCCAAATTTGGAACTGTGGCGTACAAATATCTGAACACTAGCGCTCTCCTAAAACTAACCATAAAAGGATATTTCATACAAAGTAAAAATATTCCTAACTCATTTTTAAAAATGTATGAACTGCATTTGATCAAGTGATTAACAACAGCAAAAGCCTCAACTGGCAAAGATCAGGTTCACAAAGTTTCAGCCAAATAATAACATGCAACCAGATGATCCTTCAGGGAAACTAGTTTAAAGTTTCTATGCACATCCCCTAACTACTTTTTGAAGACACAATTTCACATAAGGTAATGAGCAAGAAGAAATGTTACACTAAAGCAAACACCAATTTTTTTCAGAACCATGACAGGCTGTCAGATTCAGATTACACATTAAGAACAGAAAAGAATTCCTTCTAATCAACAGAATTAACAACGATCCAACAAAAAGTGGCTGCAATGTAGCTATGAGTGGCTTCAGACTTATTATATAAGCTTCACAATCCTTACTAAATGGTGAGTTCTCACTAATACCTAAGGGGTTTCAGCAATTATTCGGAACAACTAGAAAACAAATGAAATCTACAACTAGTAACTGTAAGAGTGAAATCCATATGCATGAAATTATTTCTTTCTGAACAGTTAAATGAACAGGAGGATAATGCTTTCATTAAGTCTGAACTTAAAACTCTAACACCTGTTCAAATGCAGTATTTCATCAAAATAAAAAAAAAAACAACTTAAGCCTAGTAATATAATCAACTACAGTTTTAATATAAATATATCATGAAATAAACCGTTTTCATATAAAAGATATAAGAAGCTTTGACAAAGCTAAGTAATTTCTCACTAATCCTTACATTCCTTATACAAACCAATACAAAGGAAAAGCTGTTGGCAGAAAATGTTTTCAGGACACAGCTGATGAAGTTCTTCGTAACTACTAGTAGAGAAATGGAGCACTTCCTACTTGGGGACCAAAAACTAAAACATTAAACTTCATAGAACTAAGTTGAAAGTTAAGGCAATAAATTCAAAATATCACAGTTTATATGTGGTCTGCTCAGATGGTCTGCTCAAGTCTCCAATTCCAGCGTACTGACCGATCGAGATAGATACACTGTCCTCTGAGGCCAGCAGCAGAAGAGCAGAACAGGCTAACACGGATGGCTGCACTCTACCACCAACCCAATGTGACACTGCAGTCAATTCCAGACGAGAACTTCAGTGCCTCTGGACTCACAGAAAAACACAATAATAACCTTCATGTCACATAACCTCAGCTCACAGACCTAACTGCACCAAGCACAGACATGGAGAGGCAGGCATCCCAAAGTTTTATAGTTCAGAAGAAAACCACGGGTATTTCTTTCCTTAGTACAGTCCAAATACTATTAGGAACTTATGTATCACTGTCACTGAGGTGGTGATTTAATGTAAATTGTTTCCTGTCTCCATGTATCTTCCAAAGCAACTGGTAGATGAAAGAAGGAATATGGTAGGCAGGTAGATTTATATGTCTATTAAAAAAATAAATAGCAAAACACATTCTCTCTCTAACTAAAAATTCTGCGTTATACAGAAATGAAGCCTTGCATCCTTTGTCACAAAGTCCAGCCAAGATAAATTAGTAAACTGCATCAATCTAGGAAAGACAAAAGAAAATACCAGAGAGAAAAGCTGTTTTGGTAAGATTATGCTGCAGTCAGAAAGCACAAGTGCTAAAAAAGACAAATCTGATGGAGAGTAAGGGTAACTTTGCAGTCTGTAGATAGAGAAATTAACACTGCAGTTTAATACTGCCAGTAAAAAGAGTAATTTAAATTTATCCTCAAATATCTGGGATTATTTAAAAAAATTAAATCCTACATTAATTTCAAATACTTTCTTGATTTCCACTGAAAAGGCAGCACAAGAGCCAAAAGGGGAACACAGTTTCGGTATTGCACTCTAGCTCTCATTTTGCTTGTCTAAAATAAAAAGCCACAAAAAAAAAAAAAAACACAGACAAGATCTGTAAAGACATTTACTCACAAATGTCCAAAACAAAACTTCCCTGACAACATAATCCAGTGAACTAGACAGTACTTTGACTATTGGGCTCTTCAGCATCAGTTGAACATAAAATCCCTCCTAACTGGAGTACAAGGATCTCCAAAAAGAAAACAAAAAATTAAGGTGAGCAAGCAGCAGTAAGTGCAACCTCAGAGGACAAGGAAGACAGAGCAGTTTCATTCCAGCTGCTCCCTTTGTGTCAACACCTTGTTCTTATCACTTCTGGACACTTTATATCCTAAAAACTCAGCGCTTGGTCACTGATTGACTATTCAATGTCACAAGCTTCACCATTTGCACATTAGCATTGCTATAAATTTAGCTTCTATGATGTTATTGTCTAAATGAGAACCAAAAGAGCAGCTTATTATTATCTGAACTCAAAACAAATTTGCCCAGTATCCTTAATGCCTTCATTAGAATGGCTCAAGCCTGCAGCACTGCTTTTCAGCTGCCCACAAAGAGCTCGGACAGCAAAAACATACCACAGCTTAAAGCACTGCTTCAAACAGGAAGACCGGTCATAAATACCTTCAGTTCCCAACTCACCGTCCTCTCAGAACTCTTGCGAATACTGACAACGGTGTTCCTTACCTGCCTGTGACAATGTTTAACTCAGCTCGGAACTTGGCAACGGTGAGTTCAAAACACCTGACCACTATTGCCTTCGCCAGCAACAAACCTCACTACTTATCCTGCTCTGAGGTATAAATACAGAATATAATTTAATTGCTTCTATCAGAGGAAAAAGAAAAGCCCGTTTAGTTTACAAATATGTCAAAACAATACGGGAAAAAGAAAAAAGCAAAAAAGAAAGGACTCTAGGTGAAAGGCCTGCTCAACACGATCAAGAGCAAACATCGAACTACGGCGCTCCCTCACGTTTCTGTAACTGAAACCACCGGAAGGAAAAGAAATCGAAATGCGGATTTTATCCCCCCCACCACGGACCTTCTCTGCTTACAGCAACCCGAAGACAAATCCGACCTGGGATCGCACGGCCCGGAGAGCCCGAACCGTACCTCCGCGCTCCACGTTACGGCCCGAAGCCCAGGCAGCGGCGGCGCACGGGGGCGACTCGCTCCCTCCCTCCCTCCCTCCCCGCCCCCGAGCACCGCCGCTTCTCACCGCCCCCCCCGCGCAAACGCCCCTCCGGCCGCCCCGGGCCGCGTCGCCACGCGGCTCCCGCGCGGCTTGGGACAAACCTCGGGGACAGCAGACACGCCTGCTCCCGCGGGGGACCCTTCGCCGCCGGCGCTCCAGCGTGCGGCACGGCGCCGGAGGCCCCGCTACCACTAACACCGTTGCTACGATCCGAGGCCTGGCCCGGAACGCGGCACTCCCCCTTCCCTCACCCCCGTCGCCCTTCCCCTCAGACGGCCTTCACTCACTCACCCGCGCGGTACCTCCGGAGCTCCGCCGCCACCCTCCCGCCAGCAGCGCCGGACAACGGCAACTGCGGCAGCGCTCCTCCCGCCCCGCCGCACGCAGGAAGCCGCGGCAGCGCGCAACCTCACTGCCGCCACGCCGCTTCCGGAAGTTTCTCGAACGGCGGCGGCGCCGCTCCCCCACCGCCGCCGCCCCCCCTCCCGCGGGGAGACGCCGCCCCCTGCCGGCGGCCGGCGGCTCTGCAGGGGGCGGGGCTTCGCGCCTGGCGGGCGGGGCCGGTGCTGAGGGGAAGGAGGGAGGAGCGCTGCTATGGAGGCGGTGGGGATGGCTGCCGCAGGGAGCGCTGCCTGCAGAGCCGCGGTCCGCGGCCGACGGGGACTTTGCGGCTGATTCAGTGGGTACAGAGGAGACCACGAAGATGCTCCGAGGGCTGGAGCACCGCTCCTGTGGAGACAGGCTGAGAGAGCTGGGCTTGTTCAGCCTGGAGGAGGAGGCTGCAGGGATCTTTAAGGTCCTTTCCAACCCGGACTAATCTATGCATAGGTGAGTTTGGCTGCTTAAAAGCCAAAGTGTCTTCCCCCACGCGTGTCTTTATTTTACTCCTGAAAATAGCAACCCCTATGCCTGGTTATTCTGGACCAGATTCATCGTTTTCCAAATGGCACAAGTACAGATGCTGTTTGAATACATTTGAGCATCCTTTTGTGGTTTTCTTAGTTGTCATGGCTGAGAGCAAAGTATAAGCAGCCAAGTTATTTTAAAAATCTGGACTTTATCCATGATTTAAATTTGCTGTAAAAATGTGTTTCTCATCCTCTATTTAAAAAGTTGTACAAGGCATTGATTTACTGAGGTGAAACTAGTTTCCGCGCCTAAAACATGTGCTCCACAAATTGAAGCGCTGCTCACCGTTTGGGAGGTGCTTATGTGGGAGTGGGATCAGCTGAAATGGAAAAAAGCAAGCTTGGAATAATAGGAAAACCTAATACAGCTGAGCAAGACAAGAGGTAGGACAACCCTAAGTATAGGCTTGGTGATTTGATGCTAAGTAGCGGTCATGGAAACAAGTCTTTAAAATTAGATCAAAGAGACACTGGGCACCCTTGTTAGTTTCTCATCAGCGAGTAGCTGTGAAGGCCAAGTTGTTGATCCGTTTGGGAAAGAATAAATAAAGATGACTGGCGGGTTGGCCTGGCTCTTTCTAAGAGGCTTGGTTGCAAACCTCAGGAGATCCCTAACCTGGCAGGTGCAAAGGCAAGCCGCAGGTTAGCACTGTGTCATTAGGGAGGAGGTCTTACAAAATTTTGATGTAATGCTTTAAACATTTATTGATTTGGAAATAAAAAGCTTTCCCCTTTCATGGGTTACGACAGGTGAGAGCAAAGGATAAAAAGTCTTCACTCACTCGTTGAAAAACCTCACCTGCGGTACACAAGCTTGGAGCGGTACATGAGGCAGTTACCTTAACTCGTTAGAGTAGATTTTATATTAAATTTATGGTATGGTGGATGCTAACCATGAAATTTGCTATTCATCCACAGAAGCAGAACAGTTGCAAAGGAGTGTAATTCCACGTGGAATTACAGGGTTGAAATTGCCACATTGTCTATATCAACACAACCAGGATCACAACTGCTGCTTTAACACAGTTGCTGTACGGGTGACAGCATTACATTCATTTGCCCATAGACTTTGTAACGCAGTTCTGACTCTGAACTGCGTGGCTGTCCATTAGCACCCTTCATATACAGGAATAAGGATTGGAAAGGCTGAGAGGTCAATTTTGCACTTGGAGAAAATAAGGTATGAGAAGCTGTCGTGGTTTAACGCGCCATGGTCAACATGACCCAGCAGTGTCTACTGACAGCCCAGAAAGCCAACCATATGCTGGGCTGCAACAAGAGGAGCATGGGCAGCAGGTCCAAGGAGGCAGTTCTCCCCCCCGTTCTGCTCTTGTGAGACCCTACTTGTAGTAGACTAGAACATCGACTGATCTTGTTTTCCTGGCTTCTGTTTGTTTTCTGATGGGAAGAATGCTGCTTGCTGGTAAGCAGTAAAGGAAATGCTGCTTTCATGCTGCTCTACCCAGTGCACTTGCTGCCTTTGCCCAACAAAGCTACACACCCACCACTGTCCCCTTCAGATCTTCAGCAGGTCAGCTCAGCCTCTAAGACATTCCAGGCTAATGTCATGTAATCTGTATATGTCCAGGCAACGTATCTGCTTCTCCCAGACCACCCAGAGCTCAAAAGAGATATTGTGTCTATAATTCCTTTGCTTTTAATAGTAGCACTCTGATAAAAAATGTTCATTACCATAACCACGTACTGCTGAACCATCCTTTTACCACTTTTTCTCCCCTTCAAGTTACATAGTTCAAGTACCAGAGGACAAGGCAAACTAGTTCTCCAGAATTAATTAGAATTCTCCTGACCCATAGTTTGGTTTGTTATTTATGTTCAGTCACGCTCATTTCAGTGAATATCAATCAGAATAACTTTTAAACTTTAGCATTAATCATATTTGGATGTCTAACAGAGGTTTGCAAGTCCTTAAGTGAGAACTGCTCATGTCAGTGTTTTCCAGGCAACAGGACCTTGCCGTCTCTGTGTAAAAAAATCAACACAGATGAACAAAGAACTGCATAATGTGAAGAGTCAAAACCACCTTCCTCCTCACCAGAGGTAATGTTTTGGGAAAGGTTTTAGGCAAGACTCATAGGAAGAGGTAACACAGGAAAATCAAATGTTTAATTAGATCTACTTATAGGACTAATAAAAGAGAAAAGCTTTAGGATTCAGAAAGCCTTCAAAGGTATTTGCAAAGTATGAAGTAAAAGCATTCTATTTTTTTATGGCTAGCTGCTTGCAGCAGAAGTCTGGAATACTGTGTCGGGGAGCATTAAGTGTGACATTGCTGGCAGGGGATCAACATTCCAATAACAAAAGCTGGTAAAGTCGGGTGGGTCTGTTGAAGCTAGTGTCAATGATCCAGGCAGACCTGGGTTGGTATTCAAGTGCCCACTCACAACTCGGAATAAACCCTGTTATCAGCGGACCTTCACTGCTCAAGAATTTTCAGCCCTTACCTGGAAACATGACAGAAAGGTCTGGTTCACTTCGGCTGTCTAAAAGTTAAGCATCTAGTGTAAGGCCTCCAGCTACGAACAGAGGGAGAAAGAGGGAGCACCTCCAGGGCACAGTTTCTTCCACCTGCTTTGGACAAGTATTTTAGTAAAGAAGGATCTCCCGTCTGGAGCTCTGTCTCTGGTTGCCTCTCTTTCATCGGAAGAGCCTCGACAGCCACCTTACAGATGGCTGAAGTTAAGTGAGATGAATTCAGGCCTAACTGGTAGCTATAACCTAATGATGGAAATCATGTGGCAGCATTCCAGGAGGTATTAGCAATTCACATAGTTCCCAGATCCTTTTTTTTTTTTTTTAGTAATTTTTTATGACTTACGGAGGGTCATTTATGAAAAGCGCATCAGAACACAAGAAATACTTAAAAAATGCTGCATTAGAGAGATATTAATATTGGTCCCTCTGATGTGGTAATGGCTGCAGCCTTCCCGGACTGCTGCTCTGTCCCACTGCTTGATGCATCCAGTTTTTCTATTTACAGATTTACAGATTCTACTTTTGGTATTAGCAAAGAATATGAGCGTATGTATCAAGGACTGTTCTCACATCATTTAATTACAGTACTACTGGCAAAGTAATTCTGGAAAGTGCCACTTAATTAAATATAAGCATTAACTTTTTGCTGATAGCTTATCAGAAACAATTAGACTTGAAATATGGGCAATACACCTAATATTTAAAACTAAGTAGATGCATTAGAAGCACAAAATAACCAATTTTCATTAGCATTCTCCAGAGATTTTCTGCTGAGTATAACTCAGATTTTCACTGGTAAGGTGCTCCTTTGGTAACCAGAAGGCTGCAAGTTTATCTGTACTCCCCATTGTAACCAAACGCTGGAGCCAAGGGGATGTTTTTGAAAATGGTTAAAACATTTCTGCATAGCTGGTGTTTTTGCCAATTCCCCCTGAAGCATCAGATGTATCCTACTGATTATTTGGGGTGTGCAGGCAACAACCTAAGAACTGTTGTGGGCGGTCAGAAGATGTCACAGCTTATGACAAGTGCTTATTCCTTGCAAGGACAGCTTGATCAGCATTTCTGTCCATTCACTTGATCAGGGATATGCTTTCTTACCTATATGCTGGTGCCAAATATTAATTACTTCTATGTTATTTTTTATGAATAGCTAAATAGTGCTAATAGATAATTAGAGCTAAAATACCTCTGCAGAACTCTGAGCTCTGCTGCTATTTGCCTTACAGTGCAGAGAGGAAATGGAAAAGCAGTAAGCAAAGCTGTAATCATAAAATCACAGAATGGTTTGTATTGCAAGGGACCTTAAATATCACCTACTTTCAACCCCCCCTGCCATGGGCAGGGACATCTTCCACTAGACCAGGTTGCCCTGGTTTGGTTGCCCTCCATCCAAACTGGCCTTGAACACTGCCAGGGATGATGCAGCCTCAACTTCTCTGGGTAACCTGTTCCAGTGTCTCACCACCCTGACAGTAAGGATGATGAATTATTATTAATGAAAAGAATGACTCTTACTAAAGATAAAAGGGCTAGAAAGAACCACTTTCCTTGGAAAGTATGTTTGACAACATACAGCAAAATCACACAGCAACTGATAAGAGATGCTTTTCATAGGTCTAACATTTGGGTAAGCAGAAGTAGCAAGATGATCTGAAATAACACCATCTGGTGAATGCCTGTTTCCTTCTTCAGCAGTCAAGAGCTATGTGTAACTGCAAACAGAATAAAATAGAAATTAGGCAAAACTACTTTTCAGTCAAATGTTACACAGAATGAACTAACATCTGCTCTGGGAATGTAGAAAACAACGATCTTAAATATGGTAGGACATTTAAGCAAGCTGTTCTTACCAATATATTAATGGAATGTATGTTTTCTACAAGCTGTGGACAGATAAACTTAGTCCCAGACTGGAAAGCAACTATTCTGGCAATGCAATGTAGCAAAGACTTAACTGTTACACAAGAAAAATTCATCCCTTGACATGACAAAGGCATGAAATGAAGCCTCCAGGACACCTCTCCATACCTTTACATACAAGCAGTCCCATTGGTGCCAGTCAGAATCCCCGTGTTTCTCATATTTGCCTGTCTGAAGATGCTTTGCTGGATTGCACCTAGCACTGGGCTACCTAATTCCTGTAGAAGACAGCCAGATTGTAGGAGTTTGTCCAAGAAATTGCACTTCTAGATATTTGATAATGGCTGGTAGTGGAAAAATTGAAAAATGTCCTGGGTTCAGCAGCAGCAGTCATTTTTCTCCTTCTTGGTAGCTGGTGCAGTGCTGTGGTTTTGATTTTTGG
>JARCZZ010043944.1:0-14997 GCA_030323915.1 Brotogeris chrysoptera
GAAGAAATTCTTTACTGTGAGGGTGGTGAGGCCCTGGAATGGGTTGCCCAGGGAAGTTGTGAATGCTCCATCGCTGGTGGTGTTCAAGGCCAGGTTGGACAGAGCCTTGTGTGGCATGGTTTAGCGGGAGGTGTTCCTGTCCACTGCAGGGGTTTTGGAACTAGATGACCTTCAGGTCCTTTCCAACTCTAACTATTCTATGATTCTAAATGTGTCTCATTTCAACTTCATCTGTACCAATTTCAGTTTCTAAGCACTGACAGTCTCTGAATGATTCCTACCATGTCTATTTCTCGGAAGTCCATTTATGACTTCAGCCATGTACTATTTTCTTCTTTGGTTGAAGTCGACCCACACTTTTGAAAGGATGTCACATTCAATAAATTTGGTAAATTAATCTTTAAATAAATATAAACCTCATATGCATACTTTTATTTTCTAATATAGATTAGCAATTATTCACTGAAGATAATATACATATAGGTATACAAATACATTCTTCCGTGAATAATATTGGCCTGAAATACCATAATGTCATGCAAAATATCGTGCAGAAGCTTACCATAGAGTTGTGTTGGCAGGATAAAACTTCTACTCACCACCACTAATTATTGTAAATTACATCTAGGTAAACATCAACTTCTGCTTCCCATGCAAGCAGGGTCTGTTACCACAGGATCCATTATAATATTATGAGTAGATGAGATGGTTTAATATTTGCTACAGATATACAAGCAGCAAGGAACTCCTTCATGCACATGCTAATGGGCAGTAAATATATGAAATGAATTGTACCAGCCTCCATAGGTAACTATAGATTTAAAACGTCAAGTGATCTAATATGAAGAATTCCACTATCATCAAAGAGAGATTCAAAGATAATATGTGTGCTCAGCGAATATATGTTATAAAACCTCAAAAGGACTAGCCTATAAGGAAAAAATAGAAAGTGTGCTTTAGACCATTAACAATACTCAGTTTACTACTTCTTGCCTTGTTTCGTGATAATTTGTGTTGCATTTTTTTATAAATGCTAACACAGTGAGATAGATGAAAACTAAAAATCTTATCTTGTGCCATTCCTGTACACTTTTGCTGGATTTCAGACTTGGCATGTGGGAAAGAAAAGACACATTACTGTATCTGCCAGCTATATACTTTCCCTACATGCATTCGCCCAGGAAGAGGCGGAAGAGAGAATAGGTATGGCTGTTATCACTTCTCATCCACAGTACTAGCTCAAAAAGCTAAGACACCATGCAAAGCAACAAAGAAAATAATAAAAATACGGTAATGGGTTTCTGTGGAACATTTCTCCTAGGTCTGCTAGAAGACACAGATGTAAATAGCAGAGTTGCAGGCAAGAATTCCTTTTTTTTGGCAGATACTTCACTGTCTAAGTGTTTACTATGACTCTTTGAGGAGATAGAAGATAGAGTCGAAATAAAAAGTGTAGAAATTTCACCTTAAAGAAGTGCCAAGATAAGTAGTTACAAAAGCATGTTCACCTCGCCGCCCCCCCCAGGAAACAGAAAAAATGCAAATGCATCATGAGAATGGCTGTTCTTCCTTGCTGTAACTACAAGACATAAGGGGCAGTTGCCAAGACTTTTCTGGTGGTTTGTTTTTTTTTTTCTACAATGTGAAATTGCCATGGTCAGATGTGATCTTTGAATTTGGCAGGATTCACTTAAAGATATTATACTACGTAGGCAAATATTGGAGTCATTTTTCTGTAGATTTTGGGGCATCAGAAAGTAAACTTTTTACCGTTGGTCCGCATTAGTCAGTTACATGTGACTGCAGCCTCCATGGGGCAAATATGAGTGAATGAAATAGTAGTTAAACTGCACAATAATTCCCACAACTGTCACTTAGTGGGAGGGGGGACTAGCATTTGCTGAATTTTGCTGCTCACCTTTAGATTTGATTTAAACTCTTCCTGTCTAGAGGGGTCTTATTCCAAACTGGAGCCTTAGCTTACATTAAGTGCTATCTTTCCAGTGGAAGTAGTCTGTGGCTGTCAAGAAGTTACCTATTCAAGTAATAGTGCAAGAGTACTAATGTGGTGTAACAATAGAAGTCTGCATTTAATTTGCTTGCTTTACACCAAAAGACCTGTACTGTTTTCACTGTGTAATTCATATAATGGACCAATCAAGAAGATACAATTTGTAGTGTTCTGGTTCATATTCAGGGGAGTTCTTTAAATTAAAGTGTTCAGGATTAACAGTAAGGTCTGTGAAAACCGTATCACTGTAATACAGCAGTGCCTAGTCGAAGATAAACCTAAACTGAAATTTTATCTATCACATAACTTTTAGAACACAGAAGAACGTATGAAGGATCATGCTGTGTCAAATCAGAGCTTTACCTTGCTCAGGAGCCTGAGTGATATTGGCTAATAATGAAATCCTAGCAACCGTAAAGGATACTTCCCCAAGCACATCTGTCTGTCATTTAGACACTTCCAGATTCAGCACTCCTGTCTTTAAAAGATATTGATGGGATTTTCTTTTTGTAATTTCTTTTATTGCTTTTTGAACCCATCAATCCCTCTGGCACCACTATCACCATGTGGCAGTAAGTTGGACAAATAATTATTAATTAAAGATTATTATATCATATTTTATTTATATATTATTTTATATATTTTATACATTAATATATTAAAGATTAATTAAAAATAACCTTTTGTATTAATTTAGAATGCTAGAAAGGCCCGCAGTCACCTCAGTATAATTTAAAAATTCAGTAAAAGCTTTATTTACACGTAGAAAAACAATAGTACAAATCAAAGTTATGCATCCTCAAATTCACGGAAACTAAACCACCCCTTAATTCTCCAGCAGATGTGCACAGACACACACACATAGACAAATAGTTGTACATACCAACTTTTTGAAATGCCTACAGGGCATATTTAGTTACACACCTTGAAGATACACAGATGTTTTAGTGGAGTGTTGATATAGCAAATTCCAAAGCCAGAGACTCTTTTTTGAGGAGGCACACTAAGTACTTTTACAATAGGTCAGCTTTATGTCTTCATCACTGAGAAAGCCCAAAGTTTAAAAGATCAGTCCCCAGGCTATAGCATGGACAGAGTCCAAAGCTCAGTGATGCAAATCCTACCGTATACATGCATTTCACACTGAAGTTGACACAAGTTCAACACAGAACTCTGCAGTAACTTCACAGCTTGTATAGGAGACTTAGGGGAAAAGGCTGTGAATCTTCTACATGCACAGAATGTAGTGACTTTGAAACCTTTAAAAATCTTAATATTTTTATTGGAGGGTAAGGAGTCTGCAAAATTACTGCCTATTTTTTCCAACTGAATTCCATAAGCACAGGATGCAGACCATAGGAAGTACTTAGAAGGAAGAAAACTATCCATGTCCCAACATTAACTATGGAAAGTTTTTATGGACAGTAGTTTCTCAAAATGGGACCCAATATCAGCTAATTTTTTGTGGAAGGAGGTACCCAGAAGCACTACCCATACCCTGAAAGACTGGTTCTAGTTATCCATTCTAAATTAAACTGCGAAAAATTAGACTTAGTTTGTTAGCACAAAATTGTAAGCAGAAGAGAAAGAAGTCTGCTTCCTCTTTCCCATCCATTTAACAGTTCTAAATAATATTTAATAAAACCCCAAGCCATTCCAATTTTTATAATGCATAACTTTTTAAGCCCATGTGCAAATTTCTGAATAAACTCTTTGCAGACAATACTAGACTACCAACAAATTCAAGAGTCTCTTTTCTAGCTGGATATAAAATTTTTATTATTTTTTTAAGCAAAACTGATTTGACAGAAATTTGATCGCACATTATTTAACATAATTGAATGTGCTATTATTAAGTGGATGATTAAAGAATATAAGGAGGCTAGAAAATGCAAGAACATTATATATTAAAAATATAGTGATACACAGTTACCTCTATACAGAGCGCTTACAGGCAACACAATTGCACACGTCCTCTTAAGCACATTCATCACTATATGCATACTCCATCTGGCTACTGTGAGCCTGTTTGATAGGATTGAAATCAGGCACATGTTTAAGTGCCTTGCTGAACCAAAGCCTAGAAAAATGAGCAGACAGTTAAAGATTTAGAACAAATTTTAATTAAAAGACATGTCCAATATTTTTAATATCTTTTAGGCATGTCCTTCAAATCTGAGTAGTTAACAGAACACAAACTTTGATAAAAATTTTCATAATTTGGGTGAGTTTGCTAACCCCATACAGGCCAAACTTTCACAATAAAAATAAGATATCTTTGTGAACATGAACAAGCTTAAGTTTCTTTCTATGTTTTTCTCTTCCAAGAACTGATTTGTGTTTGTAATGTGTTGCACAAATGACTCACTTAGGGACCATCTGTGCTAAGTATTGAGTAGGCCAACATTTTATATCAAGTAATAGGACACATTTTGCTCTTTTTTGTTTGCAAATTATGATCAGATTTTATTTTTTAAGGGTTCTTATGTTCCACCAAGTTGCAAATTGTCCTTGGCTTTTTGATTGGCATTGAGCCAGCTCCCACAGGGACAAAAGCTAATGCCTCTCTTCTAAGAAACGAGGAAGAAGTGGACTAACAGTGGGGATTCTTATCAAGTCTAATGTATGTTTGCCTAAGCCCTACCACTAGTGAATACTTCTGCCAGAATAATTTCCCTGACTTTCTTCTCTGAAGAAGCTGCGTGGCAAAGCACAGGTATTGTTAAAGACCCCAAAAAGGTTTCTTAATCTGCATTCCCATGCATGCTTATGGAAACAAACACAAACTTCTGTATTCTTCAGGTCTGTCAGATCTTTGTTGCATATGTCAGACAGTGCACATTATCCCATTGCAAAAAATCCTTCTCTCTTTGAGTGCAATTCCTCTACAAAAGCTTTCATGGTCAGAATATGCTCACTTTGCTTTCAACAATGTTCAGCAATGTTTGCCAAAAATCTGGTTCTTCTAGTGATTATTAATTAAATAATTCAAATGAGTATTCACAGAAGCCCAGTCCTGATAGCAAAGGACAGGCTCCATTTTTAATGTTTTCACATGGAAACAGTATTGCTGGACTAAATATATCTTCCTGCAGCTATATCTATTAAAAATAGCTTTGTTCATAAGTATTTTTTCAATGAGTTGTTTTTCAGGAGGAATATGAAAAATTAAAATCTGGATTTAGGTGGAACTCAGTGCAGGATTGAACAACAAAATCTACAATAAATGTTGAACACTGAGCTGAAGGCATACAGAAACTTTCCTTTTCCAAAATTTTGCTAGTTAGACCTTTCTAAATTTAGTTTAGTTTAGGCTGGATGTGTATAAATGCTCTTATTGCAGTATACTTTTAATGAGTGCTAAAGTCCACCTCCTGTCTGTTGAGCAACAGAAGTTCAGAAACCATTATTTCAAAACATTGTACTGAGTACCATGCTAGGGATTATAATTCCAAATCTAGGAAGGAAATGGAACAAAAATTACTTCGCAATGTCCATTTTAAACAATCTTCCTATTAATTCAGTTCAATAAATCAAATAACATGAAAAAATTTCAAGTGTCAGGTACCAAAGAATACCCAAAGCAAGCATATGTTTGGGGGCACTGTAGATTTCTCTGACAATTTTTCATCATATAGGTTGAAATGAGATAAATTAAGCTGTTACCATGACAAAACCTGGGAGGCTTGGAAAGTCTGTGTGAGACAACTAGAAATGTTGCAGATTTATGAAGAATTAAGTCTTCTATATACAGGTATAACACATTGGAGACTGACTATATGACCAGGGTTTTAATCATATACAATTCTTGCTTGGGTCCCTCCAGTAATACAGGAGCAGTTTTTCCCTGTCTAATCATAACTCACATAAAACTCAGGTTTGACAAATCCATAGTGCTTTTCTTTTTTCAAGTTCATAAAAAAAAATAATTATAATATTAATCACTAACTACTGGTTAAAAGTACAAAAACTGCAAAAAATATTAAAATGCATGTTGTGTTTAACACAATAGCTCAAGCAGTTGTTAGTGTTTGAGTTGCCTTTCTCCTTTTTGTATTCTTAATGTGTCTAAATTATTTACTGAAGCTGTTTACACTCAAATATGAATCAATAGGTTGTTTCATATCTTAAATTTGCAAACTTGTGTTGAAAATGGCATAATACCTTGTGTAAACTAGCAAACAAGCGGCTAAATGCTATTTTAAGAGATTCATTTCAGGGTAACTTAGAGCTGCAATGATAAATTAACAGCTAATATCAATCACTCTGAAAAGCAGATACAACGCCTCTCATCTGAGAAAGGGCTGATCACACCGCTGTACGTTGATGCTGGCAAATCTCACCTGTAACTGCATGCCAGGCACAATTATCTTGTCCAGTACCCAATTGTAAATAACATTCAGGGACTTAGAAAAACAGTCTGCTCTCTTCTGAACCTGCTGCTATTCAATTTGGACCTCATTACATGCAGCTTCACACATCCTAGTCGGGTCCATTTGGCTCCTATTACTTGGCTTGTCCTTGTAATTCATGTTATAAACCATCAGGACCTTGATGATACTTCATGTAAAGACGCAATATCCAGCAGCAAAGTTCTTCAAAATTCTACATTAAAGGTTTGGTTTATTATTGAAGACAAACCCAGTAATTTTTTATTTATTTTTTTTTTTTTTTAAGTCTTAACATGTTAGGTCAGGTTGACCAGAATGAGAAAAGTCTTCTGGTTTTTCATGGTGGTTTTTTTTTTTTGTTTGTTTGTTTGGGTTTTTTTTTTTAACTGATAGAAATATTTTATTTGTAGTCTGCATTAACTTCTGTCTGTGCTTAGCTGCTGAAGGACCTCACAGGGGTTATAACTCAAATGCACCCCTTCCTCACTCTCTCAAATGGAAACAGCTCTGTGAACTGATTACATTTCCCATGACATATTACCACCTTTCTATGTTCGAAGTTGTGACACATGGTGAAAATTATATGAATGAATCTTGAAAACATATAATATGCAACAAAAGCTTAGCTAGTAACAGGCATGTGTCTTCAGAATGATACCATAGTTTTTAGGAGGTATGAATTTATTTTAGCCCGGCTGCTCTATTTTTTTGAAATATCCCAATATTTTGCAATGATTACAGAAGTAAAAATTTAACCCTTTTTCCTGAATTTTCTTTGTTATGATATTGTAAAAAAGGAAAAAAAAAAACTTTTGTAAAAAAAATTAATTCAAGCTTGCTTAAATGTATTAATAATTTCTGCAGAATAAATATTTCAATATTTAACCACTCAGGGACAAAAAACCTGATTATAATACCCTCTATATAACTAAAATCTCAGAATTTTTTAAATTGTTTTTGCAATTACTATTTAGGTCAGGAGATCTGGGAAGTTCCTTACAGGAGCTGCAGCAGCTGCAGATTAAGAGGTTAGTTATTTTTGATTTTCATAGATAAAATTACTAAATTTGAAAACATTTTAAAACATAGGCATTTTGTCTTTTGTATTGTGTATGTATATATCTACATACACAAAGTTTACACATCTAAACATTGGCACAACAAATTATACTAGAAGCAAGTTTTTTATGAGGTAAGATATAAGATGAAATAGTTGTTCTCTTTCAGAATTTGGTAGCTAATTTGTGACTGTGCTGCACCTTTTGTAAAAACCATAGAAGATATCAAATCTGATTACATATGTTAAACCACCTTAATACAGAATGTTTCCATATGTTGACTTTGGAAAAGAAAACTGATTTTATAACACAAGCAAAATAAATATTTCTTAAGCTATCTGGAAAATATTTGGCAGCACATTATGATCCTTGTTTTCAAGGACAGATTTTAAACTAACTTTGAAAGGAGAGGCATAAAACAATGGAAAGATGTTCTTGTAAACTGGGTACAACAACTTTTTCATCTCCTCCTTCTTTTCTAATTTCATATGCTTTACAAGTATCAAATGGAAATGTTGATTTGGGTAAAGTTTTCTAAAACACAAATTTCGAGGCAATGGAAAGAATAAAAACTACACCTGGCTGACTTTCTGTTATCATATTGATAAAACTGTAAATGACTGGAAATGTTTCTTCAATAAACTATTTTATTAAATGCAAATATAGTCATATTCTTATTAAGCTATTCTCTAATAATGCAAATTCATTGCTAATCAACATGTAAGGAAGTACTACATGCTTCCTATTTGTCACTGTTGTTTTACTAATGTAGAAAATATTGAGGTCATCACAGTGATTACTGATCTTTGTGAGCACTGCAGTTTCTGCCTCATCATGTGGTCAGAAGTTGTTGATCATGAAAGTGCCCGAAAGTTCGAAATGTTCCCACTGAAAAGGACAAAGGTAAAGTTTTGTTAAGGAACACACACAGAGTCATACCGCATTTATTGAAATTATCCTTCTTTCCTCACCTCTCCTTTCTTTTCTTCTCCATGGTGTCACTGAGCATACGGCAAACTTTATCCAGAGTACGATCATAGCCCAGTATACAACTATCAGTAATTTATATTTTATTTTCATCTCCCTTCTGGAAAATCACCCGTATCACTTTCTATTTAATTTAGGCTTTGTTTCTGAGCCTTACGATATTAGAGAACTGTGGTGTCACAGCAGAAAATCAACTCAGCAGATACCACTCTGTTAAAAGATTACAGCAAAGTGGCAATTGCTTGGCAAAAGTGATATTGCTTTAAACTGTTTTACACTTTGAAATTTCAATTACAAGCCATCATCTAGACCTGATTTTGGGTATAAATACAGAAGAAAAAGATGGGTTTTTAAGCATGGGCTACCTTGTCTGTGCCCACAATTTACTGATGCAAATTGTGAACATATTTTTACATCCATAATAATTGCTTATGCAATTCATCTCAATTGGATAGGTAACTGCCTGATTACACCTAAGGGGTAAATATTACAAGTTTTCCTCAAAACCATGTTACACTGACATAATACTAGAATAATTCGTTGGTGAATCAGTGGATCCATAACTCTACATGAATTGTCTCCACAATTAATGTAATTGTTCTTATGTTGCTGCAGGTGTAAAAAAGAAGTCTATATCAGGTCACCCTGCATAATCAGTTTCTATTGTAGATGAAAAGCTATTTGACTGGCCTTCACAAGTCTGTATCTTCTCATTTCCAATGACCAAAATATTAGCACATATTCCAGACTCCTTTTTCTTTCTTTTTTAAATATAAAAAGATATCTGGAATCATTCAAGCTTCTAAAAGTGGCATATGTTACCTTTGTCTGGGCAAATATCTATCAAATTATTTTAGCAATCAGGTGCAGTGACCCAATCATAATGCAATCAAACAAAAGATGTTTCAGCTCTTGTAAATATCTCTTAATCAGAACAACTTTTACCCATGTCGTCTTTACTTTTGCATACAGATGAGGAATGAAACCATTTGAAAATTTAGTTCATAACAGTTGTAGAAGCATCATAATTTTGACTACTGTTGCTTCAGACTTTAATTATGTCCACTGTGAGTTATGAGAATGATTCATCTGTAAATTCAGAAAAAAAAAATATCATAAACTATTAGCACTTTCTTTTTTGCTTCTTTCCTTAATAATTCTTGTTATATGGTACAGTTATTTTACTTATGATTAGAATTTTTCTTAGTGAACAGTTGGCTCTGTATCAAATCTTAATGCATTGTATAAAAAAGAGAAATCGGGACATGATCTTGGGAATGTCTAGAAAGAATCAAATCAGAGAGGTCTTGATTCTCATGCCAGCCTTATCTCCAGTGAAGAGGTACAAAAGAAAGCACTACAGCTTGTCTCAATTTTGTTTGGATCTCTTCAGTTTTATACTAAGATGAGTCCACTATTGTTATAAACTGACTAAAGAATTATTGAATGAAAGAAATAATAGACCTAGCCCATGGAACTCTGTTTTATTTTTCACAAGGTGTATGTAACCTGATGTTCAAGGCCAGCATGTCATTTCTGACAGTGATCAATACCAAATGCATCATAGGAAACTATAAAAATGCCACAGCAGTGGTGTACGTGATACATGGGTCATCATGGACATACAGTGCTGAGTTGAAATGACTTTCTATGTTCAGTGGTTTTTGTTTGCAGAGAATAACAGCATATCCTACAAATATCTTATTGTGATTAAGATTTAATGCAACTGACAATTAGAAGCCATTATGTCTTCTTATTTTGTTATACTTTTAAGGCTTTATAAATTTTAAATATTAAATGTTAATTTATTACATTAATAATTATTATATGTATGCCAATAATCACCAGGAATGTGCAAGCTACAATTCAAAAAACAATGTAAGACACATGTTGCTCTATGTTGAAAAAGACAAGATATCCTGGAAAAGCACCAGGGGAAGCAAAATGTTCTGAAGGAGATGTGGTTTTGTATAAATAAATGCAAATTTGGGGGTTTTTTCAGCCATAATGAAAGTTATTCTGTTTTTCTCAAAGACAAAACATCAACTTTACATTTATTTATAATACAAAGATGGTAGTCCATGAGATCACTACAAACAAATCATGATTTCTGTCAGCATTCCAGAGTGATGAATGCATTTTTTATTGTTAAAGACATTTTTATTCTTTGGAAAATGCACTGAAAGCATCAGAGCTGTAAAACAAAATCAGGAACTTGAAATTTCCCTGGGGATCTGATCAGAAAGGTTTTTCTTTCTCAAAGCTAAAGACCGGGATCATTTTTAAGCAAAGATAAAAACTGCAGTATCTGTAAAAATATTTTATACATACAAATGAATACACAAACCATTTGCAATATAGACAAACACATCTGTCTTTACAGACTGATGGGCTCACTGAAATATGAAATGATAATGATCTGTGCAGAATTGTAGAGGTAAATGAGTATGAGAGAATGCTGTTGCATCTGACTTGAATTCCTGAGCTTCAATGAATGCGCTGCCTTTTCCCTCTCATTGTTTCATTTCTCAAATGGAGAGTACAGCAGAGTATACATTTGCAGTATAGAGCAGATAAAAATGCAATTGGACCTGGAAAACCTCATGAATGTCAGCTTGTTCATACTTTCCCTGAATGTTGAGGTGTTACTGACCTTTTCAGCTTCTTATCCATTCTTTCAAACACAGATCTGAATTTCTTACCAATTTCCACAACTGTTTCAGCATGTGCCACTGTTCAGTTTTCTCTTTTAGCCTAATTGGTCCCGAGTATCATTTCATCTTGTAGCAAAACTGCACATCATGTTCAGATACCAACTCAACCACCAATGAAAATATACCAGATTACATGTACAAATTTGCTTGGGCAAAGTGATCAGCTCCTTGTTTCTCTCTATAGCCTCATCTATCTATAGTGCTCATTCCCACCAATTCCCAGCACGCTTGTCTTTCATTCTAGCTATTCACTATATAGCATTTTAATTGTAATTTTAAGAATAACAATGGACAAAAAAGAGAGATATGAGAAAATAACAGTGTAGGAAGTACTGCCTGATACAGCGTTAGTTTCACCAACACAAGCATCAAATTCTATAACCCCACTTCTGATTCATAATTTCTGCACAAACAATTTATATCATTGAAAGTGACAGAATTCTAGGTCTGACATGGTGTTAATATGTATTGAAAATGAGAGATGATTAAGAAATATGCTATGAGCCTGGATCTATTTCAGTAAAGCAAACTCTTCAAATAAAAAAGGCAGGCACGTTAACAACAAAAGGAAGCCTGTAGGTTGCTAGCAGTGAGACCTTCAAAGCATTAAAAAGAAATAATCACCACTTTGTACTCACTTTTTTCTTCTTGTACCTACATGGCAGACACCCACGTTTCTAAGGAGCTTCTCTATTCTGGTAAAGACTGGTAAAGACAGAGAGGAATGATTTTTGAATCCTTTTCAAAATCAGATGATGATTCTTCCTCTAAATCCTAAAACTGCGTCAGACAAAAAGATGAAATTAAACAGGCCTGTAAGGTATTCAAGCATTGATGCTAAATTAAAAAGCAATGAATAAAATATTCATAATATTGAGACATTCCACAGAAGAAGCAAGCTAAACCTGCTCTCATTTTGATCACTTACAAATAAGACGCTGGGATCAGTTAATTTATATTGATGTAAAAATTATAAAGTGTAAAATCGAGAAGAAACTCCTCCTTTCTGCAGCAGCATAGTCTCTCTTTGTTCTGCCGCAATAGTATTAAACAACTCAAGGCCTTTTTCACACAAACATGGACATTTTATTGAGCATCCTTACCTGAGGCACTTGTAACCTGGCTGCCCAAACTCGAAAGTAAGAGCATTTTTAACTCTAGAAAACCTACGTGCAAACTTCATAAATTACCATACATTCTCTGCATCATTTATATGCCCGAGCTGCCCTACTATGGCCTCTGCATGAGAAGAGAGTCTTTAAAGTGTCATAACTTTGGAATTACTGAGCCATCTCAATTACTCTATTCTCTACCTTCTTGGATTTTCCAGGTCAAAAGTTGTTGGCAAATACACTGTTAACATTGTTGCTACACCCCTTTTCAATATTCTCAAATAACTTTTCCCTTAGAAACATTCTCTCATTCTGTGATGACAGCTAATTCATAATGAAAATAAGATTTAAAAAATCAAGGTCAAGGTCAATGTAAAGATTCAAATAGGTCCCTTCGTGGAAATCTGTGATGCATTGTTGCTTCCAGACAGACTGGGAGAAGAAACAAATAGAATCACAAAAAAGGTCACAGGATGGGAAATAATACTAGGCCCTTAGTTCCCAGTCATCATCCTTGCCTTGTTCTATATTGAAAACAGACATTCAAATCCTTAAATGTAGGAGCCTGGTGATTTTGTACATGGGATACCCACAAGGTGTTGGTGAGTATGCACTAAGACTACATGGGTCCTCTTAGCCTTTCATGGCCATCTTGCGGCTGGGCAATAGTCTAGGGATTCTACAGTGGCACAAGACACCTATATTTATGCAGCTTAACCACTCACCTATTGCTGATAGAGGAAAACCTTGAAACTGTTCAGTGTGTTTTCTTTAAATTTGTATTATTTTTCTGGTGAGTGAAAAATTTAGGTAAAAAAATCAATTATGGAATGCCTTCCTTATATTTGGATAAGCTATGTGATAGTGAAACGTGTTCAGAGAAACACCTTGGCCACTGTTTGAACAAGTGTACATCCTATGATTCAATTTAGACAGGGAAAACATTTTTTCTGAGATGCTTCCAAAGGTATGCAGCAAGCAAAATATTTTATTTCCCTATATGACATGGCATATAATAACTTTCTTTTTGTTTATCTGCAGATTCTGTTTCTCCACAAAGTGTAAGGGTGCGTGGAAGGTGACAGCATCTGCTTCATTAAAGTTAACTCATTAAGGACCTTTTCAGAGTCCATGTTGATGCATAAACAAACATGGGTTGTTTCCAAAGTCAATGCTTATTGAGAACATATTAAGGAAAAGTCTTGATTTTTCCTATATAAGAAAATGTTCAAATGCAAACAGCTTATTAAGCTGTATTTTCATTGTGAAAAAGAATCATTTTACTTTACATTACAGCCGTGGATAGACGTTTTCATCTGAGTAAATTCAATAAATCCCTACTAACCTATTTGTATTTAATGGTAATTCTACTTTAGCTTTGACCAACCAGATCTCCTTCAGTGACAAGGTGACCAGCTAGTGGATGAGGAAAAGGCTGTGAAAGATGTCTACCTAGACTTTAGTAAATCATTTGAAACAATTTACCACAACATGCTCTAGGAGAATCTGGCTGCTTATAGACTAGACAAGTGTACTCCTTGCTGGGTAAAAGACTGGCTGGATGTCCAATTCCAAAAAATGGTAGTGAGTGGAGTTAAATCTAGTTGGTGGCCAGTCACAACTGGTATTCCCCATGGCTCACTAGTAAGGCCAGATCTGTTTAATATCTTTATCAGTGATCTGGATGAGGAGATTGAGTAAACCTTTAGTAAATTTAGAGATGACACCAAGCTGGGTGCGAGTGTTGATCTTCCTAAGGGTATGAAGGCTCTACAGAAAGATCTCTACAGGCTGGATTGATGGGCTGAGGACAAGTGTGTGAGATTCAACCAGGAAAAGTGCTAGGTCCTGTATTTGGGTCACAACAACTACATGCAATGCTACAAGCATGTGGAAGAGTGGCTGGAAAGCTGCCTGGCAGAAATGGACCTGGGGTGTTGGTCAACAGCCAACTGAGGGAACTGGGGTTGTTTAGCCTGGAGAAGAGGAGGTTCAGGGCAGACCTTACTGCTCCCTACAACCATGGGAAAGGAGGTTGTAGCAAGATGGGGTCAGTCTTTTCTCCCAAATAACAAGGATAGGATTAGAAGAAATGGCCTCAAATTTCACCAGGGGTGTTTTAGATTGGTTGTTAGGAAAAAATCCCTCACTAAAAGGGTATTCAAACACTGGAACAGGCTGCCCAGAGAAGTGGGGGAGTCATTATCCCTGAGAGATTTAGAAGATATCTGGCACTTGGGCACATTCTTACAGTGGACTAGGCAGGGCTGAGTTATGGTTTAAGCATTCAACACTGTCCCGCATGACATCCTTGTCTCTAAATTGGAGAGATATTGACTTAATAGACGGACTACTGGGGGATAAAGAAATGGCTGGATGGCTGCACTCAAAGAGTTATTGTCAATGGCTCAATATCCAGCTGGAGACTGGGAACAAGTGGTGTCCGTCAGGGATTGGTGTTGGGACCGCTCTTGTTCACTGTCTTTGTCAGTGACATGGACAATGGGATTGAGTGCGCCCTCAGCAAGTCTGCCAATGACACCAAGCTGTGTGGTTCGATTTATAGACTGGGGGGAAGGAATGCCATCCAGAGGGACCTTGACATGCTTGTGAGGTGGGCTGATCCCAACCTCATGATGTTTAACAATGCAAGGTCCTCCACCTGGGTGGGAGCAATCCCAGGCACAGCTACAGGTTGGGCAGAGAAGAGATTCAGAGTAGCCC
>JARCZZ010043946.1:8365-51853 GCA_030323915.1 Brotogeris chrysoptera
TCTTCAACAATACCATTTCATTGGCAACTACAAACGCATATAAAGATAGATGGACTGTTTCAGTAAAAGAGTAATTAGAAGATTTTATACCATTTCAGTAAGAGCATATATTGTAGCATATAATAGGATAAAAACCTCAGTATTGACACTTTACAGATCAGAATACTCATACTATTAGATTAATATTGTAATATGTCTCTGTATTTCAAAGGGAGATTGCATAAATTTCTTAAATCTGTTGAGATACCAATAACTTGAAAAGCATTCACTATTATGATTTTAATAAAAATTATAGTAAGTCCTTCAGGGGCTCTGAACCAGAATACCAGAAATTTAGAACCAGTTAGTTAAACAATTCTTAGATCAAAACCAAAGAAACCTTAAGATCCTAAAAGTTTGAGAAAGCTATAGAATGTGTTAGTGGAATAAAATTCTTTCTAGAGTTCAATGATGCCTCTTTCTTACAATCTAACAGATTTTTATATAGGTATCTGAGGGTGGAATTTTCTTGGCCTAATATTCTGGTTTTATTTTCTTCATTGGGCAGAGCATTATTGAGGTAATGCATTTTACCTGTAGCTTCTTTGATGATGATGAACACCTAAGATGAGCATGAAAGAAAATTCTGTATTTTCATGTGCTTGTTTTTCTTCTTGTTCCACTGTCATTTTATTAAATGTGCTTTATTTTATATTAGAGTTGATTGGGTCATGCATGCATAAAGATCAGTTTTCATGAACCAAATCCTTTCTTCAAGCAAAACCTGGCAAAAATGATTTAAATATGTTGTATTAACATTTATAATACTATGTTAATACGGTAAATTTTAATTATAAACCAAAACCTACTTCATATTTTTGAAAGTTCTTTGTAATATGAAAAATATTCATAATTAGTCACTTCTGAAAAACAGCCCATATTTGTGATCAAGCCCAAAAGAATAATGACTGGGCTATCTCAAATGCATTTTTTGGGGGGTCAGTAGTCTTTTTAGAAGTCATGTTTCTTATGTTCTAGTTACTTTATGTTCTAGTTACTTTATATATGTATATAAACATATATATATATGTATATATATGCACAGAATGGAATAAACGAGAAATGAAGAAGATTTTTAAAAAATTATCGAAGCATATGAGTCATACTGCAAAATCTGAAAGCTTTGAAGAGCATGAGCCACTCCTAACAATTGTACATAGCTGCAACTATTCATGTCAGAACTCCTGCAGGCAGAAGATATTAAAAAAGATGGTTTGTATGAAGGAGACAACCCTTGAGGAAGACAAAAAGAGGTGACTTTACACTGCTTTATTATGACTCAGATGATTATATGATTCACCATTATATTCCTCTGATAAGTGCAGCACGTACAATAAGGGTTATGAATAGCTTGTGGCACAGCAGCTGTGGTCTAAGATGACTTTTCAGAGGGCTATGTGCAGGGTTGTTGCTGGTGCTTAATTGGCACAATTTGTGTTTTGGATTCCCCTAAATTTGTGTTCTGGATCTGGATTACTCTGTGAATTAAATCTGTAGACCAAACCTATATATCACTGCTTACGCTGGTGATCAGTGCATGAATATGAAATATGTGAATCCATGCAATAATTTGCAGCCTAGCTTCACAATGAGTTCTCTGAAGTGAGCTGGCCAGGGTGCAATTAATAGTGAAATTGTACTCTCTACAGCAGAAGTATTTCAGAAGTGCTGCCAACTTTTGCTAGCATTAGGGAATACTTGAATTTGGCTAACATTGAATCATGCATATAGCTGAAGAATACCACCTTTGTTTTTATTTACTTTGAAATATTACTGAATTTCTATTGAATACATAGAACAACACAAGTCTTTATTAGAAAAAAAAAATAAATCTGTTAATCTTGACCTCTGACTATAAATAGGGAACTTCAAAAGCAACTTTTTACCAGCACTCTATCGTAAGAGTAATGGGTAACCTTAAATGTTTTACTACATCTGTCTTCCTCAGGCCAGATTTAAGGTACATTTTCCTTACTCAGTTGCACTTACATGCAGCTTCTACAAGTTCTGCTGCTTTTTTTCCAACAGATTCATTTAGTTTGCAGTATGAATGATCTTGTGTCTTGATCAGAACACAAGCTGTATTAGTTTAGCTGTGCTGCTCTGAAAGGAAAGACAATCTACATACTGTGCATGAGGTGATTTGTACAGCAGGTTTCTTGGAGAATGCATACCTGCAGATTTTAAAATCTTTTACAGGTATATCTATACGTGAATTAGGGGCAGGGTATGGGAAAAAATGTTAAGAGATGAACGGAAATGTCACATTTGCAAGGTAAGTATCATACATATGTCCTACTGCAAAACACAACAAAGTGAGCTTGTTTTTAAAGTTACTGCTGTTGAGGCTCAGTCCTAGTTCTCTTATTCTCATGTGAGGATTGTTTACTTCTGAGGATACAGTGGAGGACCTCCAATACAAAACAGAGAAACAGATTCTTTCATGTGGGTGCCTGACTCCAAAGCCACCACTAAAACTGTCTTTTTGCCAGTACTTGCAGTATATAAATCAACTCGGGCTTGCACAAATAAACGCAAAAAGTTCAAGGAAGTTCAGGCTGTTAATATGAACAATTTGGAGAAGCTCTTATCAAAACAAAGCTGAATAGTATCTCTCCAGCAAATGCTGACTAAAGTAGAATGATATCTTTTTGTAAGGATAGGGGATGGGATGGATTGCTGACAGTCAGACATTAATCTGAAGCTCTATTTTTCAGCTCATAATTTTATGCTTATTATACCACAGCCAAGTTTTAACATGGTTTGTATTATTTAATTTATGTAATTATATATATATATATATACTTTCAACATCTTAATTAAACTAAAGACTACTAGAAAACAAATGGTTATCATGGTTTTAAAATGCCTCCTGGGAATTAGCCGCAGAATGGTGTTTTATTCCCCACATTGAACACATAACATGGAACCCTTTTCAGATTGAGCATATTGGCTGTCATAAATATGACCAACCAATCCAAATAGTGCCTTTTGTATTCTTTCAAGGAAAGAGGTACTGATGTGTATGACAATGGTAATTATTGCACAATATAATTTCAATAGAGTGTCTGACCTTGAATTTGGAGTATCCCTTCTTCATGCAGCACATACTGGAGGAACAGACAAATTCTTCTGGCTTTAGTTAGCTAAGTAGTCAACTTGTTTTGAATAGGCCATTGAAATAAATGGAAAAATTTAATCTTCCCCTGCACCACCTTCCATTTGCAGCATCACTTCACTCAAAAACACATTCTAGAAAGAATAAATCCCACAGTATTTTTACTCCCTTTTCCTGTGGTGAACAAGGCTGTGAAGCAGGGCTACTTGCTTAATTTCACATGTCCTAGGTTCTAAACACTGTGCTAGACCCTTAAGGTACAATATTACTTATTTTTGATTATGAAAATGGAACACATACAGAAGATTATTACTACAATAGTAATGAGAATTAATAATTTTAAAAATATGTATCTTGAAAAAGAAAAAAGAAAACACAAGCATAGTAAAGTAAAAAATAACATAACATCAGTAGTTACTTCAGGAAACAATGACAGGACCTTTGCGTTATTACTAGAAAGGATCCTATAGCAACACTGTAAACATGAGATTTCAGCAATATTGATTTCTTGCAATAAGGAAGAGTCATGCTCACACTCTTTCAGACTGCTCTTTCACTGAAGTTGATGAAGAGCAAGCTGATGATGAAAAAATTGCAGATGGTAGTTCCTAACAGTGTGTTTGGAAGCTTGAGGATACATATAGTAGAAGAGGAGTATAGCATAATACAAAGTAAGTTAAGTTCACAGCAGAATAAAACCTGAAAAATTAGGTTTGCTGATGTAATCTTTCTGTCTTTAAAATTCAGTTTAAACAGCAGGACCTACTTGCCTGCCACAAATCTTTGCAAAGACCAGCCTGGTCTTTCTGACTCAGAAGAGGATAAATTAACCATTTACTAAGGTTTTGTCAGGACTGAGATACCACATTTCAACTTAATTTCAAATTAAGTTGAAATTTCAAATTAATGTTTTTCAAATGGAAATAAGTTCTGAAAACAAAGGTGCTTAGGGCATGAATACAAATTCAATTTTATATAGATGTCAATAAAGAAAAATGTATCCACCAGAAGTGTAATATTCTTATAATTTTTACAAGATCTGGCTAAGGCAGAAGAATTATTGAAAGCCGTACATTGTCCCTGACTATTTGTGCTCACTGTGTGTCTCTGTGACACAGCTTATTGGTTTACTGCAATGGTAAAAAAAACCCTCTCCATAGACCAAGAGAACAAGATCCATCTTAGTGAATACCAAAGTAAAAATCTGCATTTTCATTAAACCAAAATATACTATCATCTTGGAAATAGTTTAAAGAAATTAAGTCCACACTCAAGCATTTCATAATATGCAATATATAGATGTAGGCTGTTTAAGCAATTTGTCTTCAATACTAATTTTGCTGAGAACTGTATTAAATGATGGTATACTGAGCCAGTCAATGCCATCCTTATGTTTGCACTACCTATATCTTCCTTCTTCAAGCACATAAGTCCAACCTTGTTTTTATCACAAAATTATGATGTTATACACTGTTATAAATGAAACTTAACTTCTCCCAGGTCACTGCAGAGTGCAAGTTCTCCATCCTCTCTCTGACACACTTCTGGGAAACCTGTTTACTGAAGGAAGCACTCAAATATATTAAAGGTTAACTCCCTGTTTAAATGTTATTGAAGATTTATGAACACTAACAATGTAACTAGACATATGCATGAATATTAATGCAGGAAGGAAATGCCTTCTTTTGTCTACAATCACAGTGACCAAAGTCTTAGGATGCTGATTCAGCAGACATGAGCTGAGATTTTGAAGTGGCCTGTAAGTTAAGAACGGGAGAACACTGTGGTCCATTAAGCAAGTGCTTCCTGAGTTTAAGATTACATATGTGAATCAACCTTCTGGGCCCCAAAATGTTTTGGACATGATAAGGAAGCTCTCTCCATGGGATATGATAAGAACCATGGTGGATTCAGTCTGCAGGAGAGTTATCTACAATTTTTTCCTTTACTTCTTTATGTTCTCCAGTCAGCTTTCCTCAGCTGGTGCTGAAGCCTCAGCCTGGTTTTATTTTAAATATGTTAGAGAACAACAAAATCTTACCAAAAGACCAGTTTAGAAGATGCTTTACTGTGAGTCTGACATCAAAAGCTTTCTAGGCTTAACGAAATACAAGCATGAACGTTATTACATAGCCCCTGCAGATTTACACTCAAGTCATTGCAAAATTGTCTCTGAAGGGGGGAATTTCTATAATTTCTCAGTAATATTTAGGCTTTTCTTCTGTCACAAGACCCTCACTGAACTATGAAGGTGTTCTGTTGACACTAATATAGTCTGTCACTTCTCTAGCGTTGCACAGATGCAGTTTGAGTCTGTTGTGAGGCTGCTCATTTCCATTAAACTGAGATGAAAATGGGAAATGCACAAGGCTAACTAAGGATACTATAAATGCTCATAATACTAAGTTTTTCCACTTATACATTTTAACTTCCTCAGATGGCAACATTTCAAAATACCAAGGAGGAAAATTTCCAAGCTTAATGATCTTTTGTCTCTTTAATCTTGAGTGTGCAAGAATTCTAAAAAATTGTACCCTCTTGTAGGTTTTCTTTTTTTTAAATGAAAAAGCACAACCTTTTCAAAACCTCTTCCAATCATTTCCCTTCAAAATAAATAAAGGAACAACCACACACATCTACTCTGACATGCCAGATTTCAATTTAATGTCTTTCAAATGGAGATAAGTGTTGAAGACAGAAGTGTTTAGAACAAGAATACAGATTCAGCTTTCCTATATACATTCCACTTCTGTCTATAAAACCTGGAACACGTCACTTATTACAGCCCTTGACTATTCAGAATTAAGTGCCACCTTTATGAAAAAGAGATTTCACTTCACTGAGAATAAACGTTTAGGAAATTAGAGACTAATATAGATCTTGGCCTACCATCCTCTTTATATATTTATTTAAACTGACATTACAGTAGAAACACTCTTAATCAAGCAGGAGTTTACTGTGACGTTATTTCTGGCATTTCCCAATACTTCAGCCTTTGATGGAGTGGTAACGATTTTTAACAAAAAAAAAAAAAAAACACACAGAATATTTGGTACAGAATTTTCTAACAAAAATGTTAACACAGTTTGGTTTGACAACTTCAAAACAATTGCAATATGCTCAGGAAAACAAAAAACTTTCACAGCTTCAATACTTTCCTTGGAAGTTTATGCATTATAGTTGGTAGGCCAAAGACCTTCTCTGAATGTCCTTTTAGGTTTCTATAGAAAAGTGCTGAATGCAGAACTAATGCCTAATTTTTTTCCATTTGGTCAATGAAAACTGTGTATGAAGAAGTTCTGTTTGGTCTGACTTACATGATTTTCCTCAGTTGTAGCTAATTATCAAACACCTAGGTTTGTTGGAAAGAAACATGGTTGGAAATTTGATAGACTCTATAATAACTGGCATCTTGTTTCCTTCCTTTTCTGTGATCCATTTTGCTTATGATTCATAATAAAGGAGAAATACAAAATTCCAGGAGGTATTTGAACTCAAGGTTTTCGGTGTCTCTTCTTCCTGAAATGTACCGCAGGTTAATGTAATGTACTGTTAGTATTACAGTGCGCAGACACAGCCCTGTTTTTCCTTACTCATAGTCTGATTTAAGCATAGATATGTGTACATGTGTGTAAGCGAATAGTCTGTGACGAACTCTGCTAGAATTTCAAGTTGGCGTTATGGTACTAATATAAGTGCAAGGCTTTCTAGAAACAGACTTTTACCACAAATGGACATTTTAACTGTTATTTTAATTCTCAGCTCAGATCTGCTTCTTTCCAAATCCTAAAAATGAGTGATAGAATATTAATTTAACTGTAGTGTAGGATATCATTGCCAGATGATTGCTGTCTCAGAAAAAAAGGAGTGTGCATTCAGAGATCACTGAAGCCAGTGAGAGTTGGGCTTTTTTTCTTTAGAGAATGAACTTTCCTACTTTGTTCCAGGTTTACAGCACAAAAAATAAGCTAACTTAGGTCAAAAACATATCAGTATTCTGATTTAACAGATACAAGTGAGCTCCTAAATCCTAGCATCTGACCTAAACCCCGGGTTAACACAACTCTTTAGGCATTGCATCTCCTTATAGAATCTGAAACGAGTAACTGAACGAGGATTTTGGAGGACACCTATGTGGAGACTGAAGTGTACAGAAAAGTCTGAAAAAATACACTGCTATTTGATATTTCCTGTGATTCACATTTGTTAAATATCCTTCATCAGCATTTAATCTTTAAAGCAGCTTCATCTGAGTCATCACAAAGTCTTTTCTTTTTGACTTTATTGCATTCTGTGAGGCATTAAACTATTATTTTTTTTTGGGGGGGGGGGAAGGAAGATGGAGTTGAGTTATTAAGATATCTTTGAACATTTCAAGGAACAGTGCTAAAAGCTGCAATGCCAGCTCAGTCAAACCTCTGAGATTTGCTGTTATCTCCATGCATGTTTACAGCAGCTGACATATGAAAAACCTTGGAAATAATTTGAGTTTCCAGACTACGAAACAAGCCTGTTTCAGATCTAAATCTGGCTGTCAAGTCACTTCATTGGGTTAATCTGACACAAAATGAAAGCACACAAATGAAAGAAACTTTTGGCAAGCCCTAAAAGATGGGCACACATCTGCAAGGCGAGTGATTAGCTCAGTGGTGTCCTTTCAAAAAATCACCCAGGAACCCCTGCACCCACCCATACAGAAACTAGTCCTTTTTGTTCTTCAAACATTTATTTATAGGATTATAATGGGGAAATGGAGGAGAGAGGGCTTGGGACTTTGATGATAGCAAAAGTCTGCACAGCCCAAAGGTGGTAAAGCAGATAAGCATTATAGGATTAGAAGGGTATGACATATTTGTGTTTCAATTGAGGACACCATTTCAGCCTGAGATTTCCCTTTGGTTGTCAAAGTAGATTTAACTAATATATTCTACAAAGAAAAAAAAAAGGTGGGAGGTTTTTCACTGGCATGCGATTGATTGCTTTTGGAAAATGAAGGAACCCTGTGCTACGGATTAATACCACTCCTCCTCAAATGCCTCATAGTCTCATGTCTTACACTGTTACTTTTACACAGTGCATCTCAGGCAAGGGTGCACAGAATACATACCAAGGAGATAAAAATATATTTGGAGTTTTGGCACTAGAATCTGTACAAAACTGCTTGCTATCAGAAAAATGTACTTTCTCTTCAATATTGTGTTTTCTGTTCAAAAGGAGTAGAGAAAGGAGAAGAGGAAGAGAAATGATGGATGAAAACATATGGTAGGGTATAAAGAAGACCAGGAAATTAAAAACATGAGGGCTGAAAAGGTCATCTTAGTAACATTGCTTATTCTGAAAGATTGGTCTTTCATTTCATGGTGACTATGAATAGCTACAGGAGTAGTCAATGGTCTGCGTTTCTTCAGAAGCAAACCAGCATCTTACTACTTCATGCTGCACCTATTGCAGCAAGAAGTTGCTGAGCTAGAGCAGAGCCTGTGAAGAAAACTTGCCACAGTTTGACAAGGTTAATTAGCGCATATAAGCTGTGAACAGGTTTGGAAAAAACAGGACACGCAAGAAATAACCTGTATTCTATGTCCTCTGTTTTCAAAGCCTGCTAGGAAAGCAGGCACATATCATGGGCTGGAGCAATTGTTAATGGATTCAGTGGATAGTATACACTGAGTGGGGCCTTATGTCACCCACCTTACTGCTGCCTTAAGCTTGGCTAGTTGACCTTCAGTATGAAAAACAGAGACAGTGGGAATCATAAAATCACAGAATGGTTTGGGTTGGAATGGATCTTAATGACCATCTACATCCAACCCTGCTATGGGCAGGGATAACTTCCACTACACTGGGATGCTCAAAACCCCATACTACCCGGCCTTGAACCCTGCCAGGGGTGGCACAGCCACAGTTTCTCTGGGAAGCTTGTGCTACGGTCTCACCACCCTCATAGTGAATATTTTTTTCTGAATATCTAATCTAAATCTATGCTTTTCCATCTTAAAGCCGCTCCTCCTTGTTCTACCACTAAATGCCAAGCTCTGTTTTTGCAGCAGATGTAAGTGTTTTTTACAGCTTACACGATTTATGATGTTAGCCACAAGAAAAAGGAAAACTGATTCTGGAAAACAGCTTAAAAAAAACCAAACCACCTAGTTCATTTTATGCTGAATCATGGCAAGCCCAAGTGCAAATAATGGTTATTTAAAAATGAAAAGTAGAAGTGAACTCTTGCATCTTACTCTGAGACAAAAAATACGTTTTGTTCCACGTTAAACAAAACGTTTCACGTTAGCATTAAATTCTAAGATTTTATTATTTTTTTTTTTTAGATTTTCAATTTGTGAGGATAGTGGAAAAAGAAATAGGTTTAGTAGATTTTCTTGATAAGTCACCAATCCTACCTAAAAAATAGGTTAATTTTTACTTGTACAGATGTAGTCATCAAGGTGCATTATCTCAGCACACTACTACAGAATAGGCTGCAGACCTTCCTTCATTCTCTGGTTTATGAGGCACACCATCATGTTCTTGCAAGGACACAATGCAGCTTCAGATTCACTTGAAGATGGATTTCTAGCCATTGGACATACTACAGCTGAAACTGTGATCAGTAAAAGAAAATAACAATGTGTCCATTGTTAGAGTGGTTACAGCACAAAACCATACTTCAAACATTAAATACAAATGAATATACCTCCTTGAGCACACTAGATAGAAATAATTGGACAAAGATATTTCAGGAGAGACGTTATTTTTTTTATAAGCCCTTCCTTCAGATGTTTTTCTGCTTGCTTTTCTTTGTTCTCTGCACAGTGTGTCTCACTCTCTCTGCCTCCTGTTATATTTCACTTTATTTTACTGGGTGAAATCGGGTTGAGAAAGATAGGAGGATAAAATTAGCAATTTTACTTTTCATGAGCATTGCTTTGTGTCTTGGTAGGGGGATCTCACTGGTTTTTTGCAGAATTTTTAAGCTCTGCTTAATATTGTCCTTTAGAGAGGAAATTGTGTGCATGAACTATTACAAACAGCAAGGAAAAATCCATTATGAATCACTATGTCCTGATTGTGAATTTCAATTTGCCGAGGAGTTTTTCTATATGCAGCCTTCATGAGCAGATTTAATAGTGATTGTTTCAGATTTCTGTGGTTTTGTGGAGTGAAATGAAATATCTGGAATGGGAGCACTAATACATAGCCGACATTTCCTGAAATTTCTATGCCTATGTGTCAATCAAGATTACTAAAATTTTTGAGAGTTTTATTATTAACATAGAGGCTGTCAGAATAAATATCAGGCAGGGCTATGAACATATAACTGAAAGTGAAATGGAGACAAGTAACGGCTGGATAAGTCTATAACAAAAAGTGAGCTGGTCGCGTATATGACTGCAAATGAAAACTGAATTTCCATTTTACAGTTTTAAAATAAAACATGCTTTACACTATTTTTTTAATAGAAGGATTGATATTCTGTGTTATGGTCAGTGATGATCTGAAAACTTAAGTATTTGAAATTCTGTTTTCTATGACATTTCTTAGAAAACTTCTTTTGATGGCTAATTTTGCAAATATTTTATATAATTAGCTATGCAGTTCATGATATTTAAACACCATAAAATCAACTTGCCTTTTTTGTCAAAACAACTGTTCGATGGTGTATTCTGAAACTCCTTTTTGCAAGAAATGGGGTTTAGTAAATGCTATGCTGATTGCTTTTGGAACAGAAGTGTACAAGTCATCCAGGCACCATTCTGTACTTAGCAAGGGAATTACTCAGAGACCCTCATCTGTAAGCCAATTTGACATAGGTAGCTCCCTGTTAAAATTCAGTAACGAACTGGATATAGTGTGCTTTCAGTTCTCAACCTGAGACAGCATAAAGAAGCTGTGTGCAGCTTTGCATGTGAATAGGTTAAATAAATTAGTGCACTAAGGCATACTTGTCATCTCTTGAAAGCTGTACTGTAAACAGAAGCATTTGTTGAGAAAGAACACATTTTTAAATGTTCTTAGAAGTTGCTAGACTGGAAAAGACTCATAGAGTAAGAGAATAGGAACCTTGGAGGGGTGTAACACAAACAGGTGTCACTTTCTTATGTTTTCAAATTCACACTTCAGTAACCTTGCTTATCTGATAAGCTTGTGACCCTAATTCAAATAAAATGCTAGGCTCAGACACAAATTATTCACCAGTGCCTTAGTTACAACAGTTAATTTTACTTGCTTCAGTGACCAAAAAAAAAAATTAAAAAAATAGTATCTTTGAAACAAGTACATATTCAGCCCTGCAATTTATTCTTTTGACTGACTCTGAAGTGAAATCTGACAATGTATATCAACATACTGCTGGGAGAAGGTGGTGTTAAATTGGTGTTTGTCACAGTTTAAGCCCAGCCGTAACTCAGA
Source organism: Brotogeris chrysoptera (assembly GCA_030323915.1). Taxonomy (NCBI): domain Eukaryota; kingdom Metazoa; phylum Chordata; class Aves; order Psittaciformes; family Psittacidae; genus Brotogeris; species Brotogeris chrysoptera. The sequence continues at coordinate 19,929 of JARCZZ010043946.1, forward strand.
AAAATCACGTAGTCTCTCTCTCACTCCCCCACCCTTCCTCCCCCTGCACCAGAGGGATGGGGAGGAGAATCGAAAGAATGTAACTCCCACGGCCTGAAATAAGAACAGTCCAGTATCTAAGGTATAACACAAACCGCTACTGCTACCACCAATAGTAATAATGGTAAGGGAAGCAACAATGGAAGAGAATACAACCGCTCACCACCCACCAACCAATACCCAGCCCGACCAAGCAGTGATATAGACCTTCTGCTCCCAATTTATATAGTGGGCATGACGTGCTGTGGTATGGAATACCTCTTTGGTTAGTTTGGGTCAGGTGTCCTGTCACAGCTTCATCCCGGCTTCCCCTCCTGCCTGGCAGAGCATGAGACTCAGAAAGTCCTTGGTCAGGCTAAATATTACTGAGCAGCAACAGAAAACATCAGTGTTATCAGCGCTGTTGCCAGGATGAAAGTAAAAACACAGCAATGCACCCGCTACTAAGAAGGAGAAAAAATGACTGCTACTGCTGAATCCAGGACAACTGTTCATGTGAAATACGACGCAATACACTTAAACATCAAACATGAAATGACTAATGTAAGAAATCTGGTTTAAAGAGGGCAAAATGCATCATTTCAGATTTTCTTCTTACTGTATATCTGATTTGTATTGAGGTTACGCAGAAATAATTTTTGCTGAAGCCAGAAGAGTGAACATCATTGTATGAAAATCTAATACTCTGTAATGTCGGTTAATAAGATACGAGCATCGCATTGTGTTAGACTTTCTCCCAGGGAAAGTCACATCACATCTTATTAATGTCTAAGTGGATGTTGCAGAACTATTCAGCTGCATACTGTCTTCTATGTCGGGGCTGCATTTTTCCTCCCACAAATACTTTCCTTTAGACCAACCTGCTTACATAATGTATGCTATTTAGTACCAATTCAACCACCATAGCAAGAAATTAGAAGTTTATGTCATTCTCTGAATGCAGACTCCAAACAAAAGGGTCAGCCAGATTATACAATACGGAACAGAGGCAGCTACTTCAGAGGAAATCTGTTCTGGGCAGCAGGAAATCTTTACCTACCATCAATTTTGTGTTCTCTGTACATTATTAAGACTTCTTTATTATATTTAATGTCAAATGAACACATTCCTTTTCCATCAAGACTGTCTCATAGGAGACATTGCAGCCTGGATAGTACTCCCTGATAGAGCAAAGTGTCTGGTATTGACTAGCTATGTTCACTGAAGACAGATAGGAAAACCATTAAAAGTGTAAAAGGTAGTATTTACAAAGCTAACATCCACATTCTATTTTATGGTAAAAGCCAAAGACCTCTTTTTACTCAGGAAGTCTCTAAACACATGTACACAAACAAAATATAACAAGATCTTATAAATTTCCTATTCAGGGGAAGACTAATTTTCAAGCTGCAATTCTGGATTAGTAGATTGATAGATTTCCTCGTGGCTTTGACTTGATGTGGCAAAAGCATGCCCTGGCTATCTGGTCTTTGCATCATTCAGATGAGGGATGTGTTGGAAAATACTGACATCTGTCCTGTGAGCCTGGATCTGGAGACGCCATGGTGGAGGAAGCAAGTGGGGTGGTGTAGACATCAGAACTCAGATATGTAGACACAGAGTTGCATGTAAGTATGGGATACTGTATTAGCAGCTGCGTTTTTTTGTCAAGTCCCTGTCCAGTGCTCTTTTTATCTTTCTTGTCTATTCTAGGTGCGAGGTCCATTGTTTAAAGTTTTCTCTTTCAGTATACATACATGTATGAACAGGAAGGAGGTTTTCAACCCTGATGTATTTTCTATAGCACAGTGAATTTTGGAGTTGTCGGCATGGAAATGTTGTGCATACATGATGACAATTCCTATGTCTAGGTTATTCAGAAAGATCTGCTTAATTTATTCCAACCTTAGTTTAGGATTTTTATCTTTTTAACATTAAAAAAGAAAAATATGCTTTGACTGACTCTTTTTCTGTAAGAAGAAAGTCCTTCCCAGAGGAAATCTTCAATGGAGACTTTTCTGGATAAATCTGTATCTCATAGTGGCAAGATTCTCGAAATAAAGCCTTGTAACAGTAAGTCTGACAGGCCTTTAACTACAGCACAGCAGTGCTGCCAAAAGCAACTAAGACACATTGCTGCTTTCCTGTGGCAGTAAAATTGATATTTTAAATGAGTCTTACAACAGGATTTTTCTGCTAATTGCAGAAATAGATAACATGTGCCTTGAGCACCCATTGTTCATTTGACAGTAATTTTTCTTAAACAGTAAGTGGCATTCTGTTTCAATAGCACTCAAGTGCCTGATATTCCCATAAGAAGTGTTAAAATTCTTCCATTAAGGAAATCACTGGCTTGTGGATTGTGGCTTTTAAAACTGGAATTACCTGAGGTGTTCTGTGTTTGGCTTCTTTTAATCAGCGGGTTTTATATGCAGAGGCAAATAACAGAACTTACTTTCAGAGCTCTTTTTCACTCTTTTTAGAGTGTTTCCTATCCTATTATCCCGGACAAAGTATTTCAAATACAGTAAGCAAAATCACCCATGTTAATTTTTAAAAATGTGAAATTTGTCTAAGAAAGAAAGATGATACCTTGATGAAAAATGAGCATAAATGCTACTCTGCAGATGTGATGATTTTTACTGAGCTGCTGGATCGCAAAAAGTAGCAAGGCTAGCTACCTTAGTTTCTCAAAGCTTCTTTAGTGGTAGAACCCTGTGTGGTGTGGGGTGGTTCCTAAGCTCTCAAGAAGTTCAGGTTTTCTGATGTTGATTCCCAGGCCCTTGAGTTCCCATTGCCCAGGAGAGACCTGCCAGACTAAAGTGATACAGATAACATTTCACATCCCCCATCCTTGCAGCTCCTTTTGCTCCATCGCTTGTATGACTTGAGCTATTACTTCATATATGTTAAGAAAATGACTATTCTTAGAATTGAATAGAATATTGGGTTCAGTGTAGATTGCTTGGTCAGCTCATGAGAGCTTGAGTTTCTAAGCAATTAAGTGAGCAGATACAACATTAAAAGATTTAATGAGCATTAAAATCCAGCTAACAGAGAAGCTTTTCAGATTTTGTCTCCCCAGTAAAAAAGAATACTTAATATAAGAGAGGCATATAGCTGAGTACAAACTGTCAATGATTTTGTGAAATACTGAACTTCTCTTCTATCAAGAGCACGATATCCATGTAATAAAATTAATTAAGGATTAATCATGAATGACAGTTCTGCACATTATGAAAGAGAAAACTAGCCTAAGAAAGCACTACAAGGGAATTTAAAGTTACAGAAAAGAAAATGAATTTGAGACAGCAGCCACTGTCTCTCCATGAAAAAATACTTTATTGGTTGATCTGCTAGCCAATTTAAAATATATGCTTATATTAACCCTTGAAGCATTGCTTAAGGTGTCAAAGGGAAAACCTCTTACATAAAATAATACCATTAACACGAAGAATGATTAAATTGTCTTCAATACAGCGCAAGAGAGAAATTTAAACAATTTAGAGTTGTGAGTAGTGAATAGTGAAATGATGCACTTCAGGGCTTCTGGAGAATATGTTGTTAATTGGAAATGTAACCATAAGATTTCATGTGGCAGCATTCCCTGTCTCAAATCAAGACTAATTAAATTATGATTACTTACAAAAACAACAGGTGGTTAAAAATAGATTAAACGTTTTTGCTACATCAAATCAAAGCTTCTTGCTGGACTGGCTCTAGCAGTGTCAGTTTATCATTAGAAGAATGAAAAACAAACCTGGTACTAAATCTCTGAAGCAGGATTTATCCTAAAGGAGAAAACAAGCTCTTTAAAGTGAGTAACAATTTCTTTGTTGGGTCAAAGTTGCCAAGATAAAATGATAGAAACTAACGAATATGGAAAGAAAGAAATATTTATATTTGATTTAGAAGAGTACAAGTTACTAAACTTATTTTTCTAGATCCATGCAAAGAAAATGAAGAGAAAATTAAAGGCAGGAAAACCTGAAGAAAAAGACTACTATTATATGCTCTAAAGCCTAAGCTTTCACCTACCTGAAGGAAAATTTAGAATATGTGTCTCAGAAATCTTGACACAAGTAAGAAATTATGGGAAATTGTGTTTTAAAGCCTGACTTAGCAGATAGGTGCCTAGATGTGTTCTGCATCTGTTTAATTTGCCTTTAACAGTGACAGGTGGCAGCTGAACATAAAATCCTCCATTCAACATAAGCAGAAGGATGGTCCTTGTCCTAGAAAGCTCATAACTGGAACAAGAGATGTTCCAGGTGAACCATTCAAGTGTACTGTGCTGGACTGACAAAAAAGATGAGGGCTGATTTGGTGTGAAGCCTTACAGTGTTGGCCACCACAATGTCTGCTGGAATCAAGTAATGAAAAACAAGAATAGTTAGTATGGAAAATGTTAAAAACCTACACATAGGTCTCTTTGTCAATGCATCAAGGAAATATTTCAAATTAGCACAGCATCTGCTGAATGGAAATAAACAACTTTAAATTCATCTTCTTATGGAAGCCATGTTCCTTCCTCTGCTTAAATTTTCATAGACAAAATCCCCTTCTGCACTGTTCTTTGCTCCAAGAAGAAAAGGAAAAGCCAACAGAAAAAGGCAAAGACAGGGAATATCCTCCCTTTAGAAGTGTCATGGTTTAAGCCCAGCCAGTAACCCAGAACCACGCGGCCACTCACTCACTTCCCTCCTTTCTTCCTCCCTTCACTCCTGGAGGGATTGGGGGTGAGAATCAAAAGAATGCAACTCCCACGAGCTAAGAACAGTCCAATAACTAAGGTATAACACAAGCCACTACTGCTACCACCTATAATAATAATGATAAGGGAAATAACGGGGAGAGAATACAATTGCTCATCACACACTGACTTATATACACCCTCACTCAAGCTGTGATCTGGGCCTTCTGGGTAACTGCCCCTAGTTTATATACTGGTCATGACGTGCTGTGGTATGGAATACCTCTTGGATTAATTTGGGTCAGGTGTCCTGTCATTGCTTCATCCCAGCTTCCCCTCCTCCCTAGCAGAGCATGAGATTCAGAAAGTTCTTGGTCAGACTAAACATTACTTAGCACCAAATAAAAACACTGGTGTTATCAGCTCTGTTCCCAGGCTGGAAGTCAAAACCACAGCCCTGAACCAGCTACTAAGAAGATGAAAAATGACTGCTACTGCTGAACCCAGGACAACAAGAAATTATATGGAAATCTCTAAGAGAAATGTAAGTACTTGAAAAAAACTATGAGCAACGTATTTTCCTATTTCAGAAAGAAGTTATGTCTTTATCAAGGACTTGAAACCATGCATTCTACAGTCTCCGGGGCTCTGAATTTTTTGGAGTTGGAAATGCACTTCATTGAGGAGTCCATGTACTCAGAAAGCAGATTTCCTGTAAGCTTTCAAAACCTAGCTATATGTCAGTGTTTCATCAGTTGCTTGCTCCTGGCATGAAATGTAAGAGTACTCTAGAAAATAATGTATATGAGGACAGGGTAATATTGTTCTAAGACTGTATTGATGTGATTTGCTCATGTGTGATATCTGTAGGACATTGTGTCCATCCCGTCTTTGTAATTTGACTCTGGTGCTCAGGTGGGAGTAGTCTGGAGGAGAAAATACCCAGTTTATCACATGGTGAGTGAATGCTGTTCTAAATGATTAAATATTGAGTAAAAGCATGTTACCATCTGTTTATGTTTTGCAGGCCTCCTAGGCTTTCCTGGGACTACTTTGCTATTTTGAGGGAAGCAGCAAAGCAGCATATAATTTGCATAGCTCCATAATATTTAATAATAGTATAGCCATTTAGCTGCTAAGCTTTGTCAAACCTCATGAGTTTCTAGATGGGCTAAGAAAAAAAATGCCTAATCCAAGTTGTATACAGTAGAATAGAGACCCCATGTTGATCTTGCTTGTGATTGCAAACACTGTGTGACTCACCTACTATCTCTATGATTTTTTTCTGCATCTAAGGGAGATAAGTAAGGATAGATACACTGAAAAGTCGTGTTCAGATGTTGTGACATTCTTACAACATGCTGTCTTATATAGAAAAATAGAATATTCAAAACAAATCTAAACTTTACTGTAGCATGAATATGATTTTCAAAATGCATATTTACAGATACTAAATACCATATAGTTCCATAAAAATGTCAGATTCATTATCAAAACCTCTTTGAGTTCAAAACCAAATGAAAGGCTGGAAATGGTTTGAAAAAAAATAAGCAAAACAGAGGACTTAATTTTGCCAGCTGTCTCTTCAAAAGAATGCCTAGTGCTGATCTCATCTTAAAAACAAACAAACAATAGAAGGTATAGTTTAAGTGGGGAAACTTCAGAAAAGAGCAACAAGGAAGATCAAAGGTACCAAGCAGATTCTGTGTTGGGTCTGGTTGAGTAAACTAAGACTCTCCAACTGGGATTAGAAGGATTTCAGGAGGCAGGTTCACAAATCATTATGTCATGGATGAAGTGAATTGATTTTCTCATTATCTCCAGGACATACTAGTAGGAGGCAAGTTCAAACCAACAAGTGAAGGTGGCTCCTAATCAAACAAATAGCAAGCTGTGCTCTCTGCCAAAGTTCCTTGTGGGGGCCTAAAGTTCATGTAAAGGAATGAAAAGTCAGAATGAAGAAGTTCTTAGAGGAGAAATCCATTTAGGAATTTGAGATCTACGTATAGTTATGAAATATATGTTCTCCTAATGAGTCAGGCAGTCTTCTGTGCTGAATAGTGCTGGAATTCAAAGTGAGTTGCATTAGTAAGAAGAATCATATGGTTCGCCTTTTTTTCTAAGTCATTTGCTCACAGATATAGCTGGAGACAGGAAAGTGGGCAATATGCATCCTTGGACTGACATAGTAGAGCTGTTGTGTTATAAAACTACAGCCAAAATTACTATCAATTAAATAGCAATTGCATCACATGACTAAAAAAAAGGTAATACCACTTTACATATGTGAAATTGAAAAATTCAGTGCCTCCATTTAGTACTACTGATTCCTTCTCAGGCTTGTATTTCACTAATTCAGAAAAGCAAATCGCTATCAGCCATCAGTTACTTCCATAGGATCCCAGGCCAAACAACAACATTAGGAAAATTTGTATGACACCAGTGTGTGGCAAATTACTGTTGTATACAACTGGACTTTTTAATTTTCCATTATTTTATAATTAGTTTTTATGTAAACATATGAAGAATTATAAAACTAAGCATATTACTAAAGTTTGCCTTCCTTATGATAAACATACAGCAACTTGAAAAATCAAGTGGATGCTCATAAAATGTTGGATTCTTTAATTTTGATTGACAAATGGAACTCTCCAATCAATGTACTCCCCCTTAGTGGAACCTAAGAATACATGTTATTATTTCACTCAGCTCCATAATGGCATTTTCCATAACTAATGCAGCAGTGATTTTTCACTCACTTCTATTTTTTGCTCATGAGTTCATAGTTTTAATTATTTTTTTTTTTTAAGAAACTAAATGGCATTATTAAATGCTTTAGGATTGACATGTACACTGCATTTCCAGCTGTATTCTTCTTGCATTTTTACCATAGTATTCTGATAGGCTGCCTTTTTGGAAACTGAAGTATGAGGTTAACATATTTTGGTTGATGTGTATTCAATGGATAACTCAAACATATAAAATTTTCTTATGCCTGACATCCTGTGTCTTGTTTCTCCCTCAAATGAAACAGAAATAACTTGAACTTTGAAGCCCCATCTTTGAGATGTCCTGTGTGCTAAACAGCTGACATAAATTTTTATTAAATATGACTTCTGAACCTTCATCCTTTTATTATTCTTAACAAGGTGTCTCCCACCTGCACTTTTTCGGAAAGGCATCAACATGTGCACATTAAAGTTTAACAGTGCTTTAGTTCTTTTCCACACAGGGAGCCACTTCCCGAGTGGATGCTAGGAATCTGTTTCTGTATAACATTGAATTCATCCTTCTGATTTATCCCCTTGGCCCCTAAAGTGAGAGAACATTAATTTTTAATGCAAGAAATGAGAGAATGAAGCATGGTAAGGTGTTTGGGGGTTTCTTTATGCTACCTTTTTGAGTAAAAAAATGAACAAATAAATCCTTATTATTCTGCCTCCAGATTTGTATGCCTTCCACTTAGAATCACTTAAATTTGAAGAAGACTAATATTTACAATTCTGTCTTAGATCTACACCAGGGAAGTTTCCCCCTTCTGCAATATTTTTCTAGCTATTCAGTTTACCTATATCGGTTTATACCAGTAGAACAATAATGACATTTCTTAGATACCAAACTCCTGGATATTTTTCACCTTCATCACACAGATCACAGGCTACATCTAGAAACCATCAATGAATTCTGCATCAAGGTAAACTGAACACCTCACATGCATCCTTCTGCTACATGGTATGGAAAATATCATGATGTGCTAGAAAATCTTTAAACTTCTGGATAAGGAAATGCAGAAGCATTTATGTATGTTGCCTCCAGGAGATCTCGCTGCACTGTTTCAGGTCCATGTGACTGAAGCATGACTGGAATATGGAAGACAATCTCAGAAAAGAAAATGAGCCCTTATTTCTTGTATGATAAGGAAAATCACTTGGAAGTCACTGCCATCGACCTCTATTAATTTTTAATTCCCTTTGAAATACTATAAACCCAAAGTCAAAACTTTATATATAGTATAGATCACAACAGAACAGCCAGGGGTCAAAGGGAAATAAAAACTTAATGAGTAACAAGGATATCACTCTGCCTTCTACACGGAGAGCCTGTATAACCTCTCCTCCCAGAACACTTCCCTTATTTTCTTGCCCCATGAAATTTACTCAATCTCAATGATCTTTGCAATACTGAGATTTTATAACTGGATTCATGTTTTGTACTCTGTCAACACAGGCTGAAACTCTCATTTCCATTTCACAGACTATTTTAAAACACAAAAATCACTTTCATACCTAATAGGACAACTACCCCGAACTTTAGCTAATTATAATTTAAATGTAATATACAAAAATAACCCATTTTGATGTTATAAATCATGAGTGACAACTTATTTGGAATAATTTAATGTAAAAACACTAAGATGATTGCAGAAAGTGAAAAAAGCCAAAGTATTTCACTCCATTAAGGCTGAAAAAATTGATCTCACTGAATTGCTTTGTTTCTTTTTTTTTTTCCCCTCATTCTGCAATATATTCCTTAATCATAACAGGCTGTAGAAAGTTTTGCTTCTAATAGAATGGTATAATTTGATGGGAAAATAGCAAACATTTTCAGCAAACTCTAATAACTATCCTAAATATATATATACACATTGTGTTGTCCTGGGTTCAGCTGAACCCAGGACAATGTAATGTACAATAAAAATGATCTGATACTGAAGTTTTCTCATATAGCTATATATTATAAGTTATATAATATATAAATCCTAGGGGAAGTTCATAGTATGTAAAGTACTGGACATTGCCAGCTGTTCAACAATTCTACTTCAAAGATCTAGTTCAAAACCTGTCTATGTTTGGGATATCACTTCCTAATTTTTGTTAAATAACTCAGCCCTTCATTTCAAGATAGGTGGGAAACATGGTTTCACTGCCACACTAAGTGCAGGCAGAAATCATAATTTAATCAAGCTACAGCTCAGCACAGAAGTCAGAGTAATCAGAAAATGCTTTTTTAAAATTAAAATTATGGAGTTTGATTATGTACTTTGTTCAGCCTAACATGCAGGAATTAGTTTTAAGGCCAATTGTGCATATTGAATCTCATCCTATTTTTGTCATTAACATATTTAATTTAAGATTAATAATAAAACTTAGCATGCCCACTAAATCAAGCACAACTTGAATGGTGTAATAGTATATGAAATTAAAGTACCTCATGAAAGTTGTTTTGTTATATCATCTTTCTTTGGATTAATCTTTTATCACCTAATTGAGGTGAGATGTCCCATTGTCTTCTACTCAGTTGCTGTTTGTATTAATGGAAATACGGTTCAATTTAACGATAAAACAAAAATGCCAGCAATTAAAATGAAACAATTTCAGAACAATTAGTGCCACATCTTGAAACTCAAAACCTGAGAAATTATATGATTAAATGTACTGACTCAAAGCAGTCAATGAGCTGGATCAGTTTATGCTTAGACTAAAATTATTATTACGTGCTGATGAACAATTTATCATACTAGAAGGACTGGAAGGACTTCTATAGTATTTTAGCTGACTACATTAAGATCATAAGCTTTCTTATGTAAGTTAGGTGAGATTAAAAGAAGAGTTTCTGTTAAGTAACTGTCCTCCAAACACCTGTTATTTAATGAGGCACATAGCATAAAGACGTAATTTATATTCTTAAGGGATAAAGAGATTATCAATTAGCAAGTTATCAAAATGCAAAGTATTATCTTTATAAGCAATTCGTGTTGCAGTGAGCAGATGTAACACAGATGTGGGCTTTCTGTGAGCCACTTTCAGAATGATCAACTTTAATGGATTATAAGTCTTTTCTTAACATTGTTGGGAAACTATTATTATCTTTCTCTTCCATCTATCTATCATTATCTTTCTCCATAGTGAATTTCATTTAAATCTCACTGAGCTGGGACCTGTTTTCAGAGCTGATTTATGATTGTATGCGAACAAACCAACAAACAACTCACAGGTCAATGCTTATCAGGGCTTTCACTGAAAGATCAGGAGAGCCATCCCTGCTAGTGAACTAAAAAGTAATTTGTAGGGACAACCGAGTAATGTTTCATGCTAGAGAAACTGTCCTTATATAATAACTGTAATTAAAACTTATGCTCTGAAAGGTCAAGAATGACTTTCAGAATTTTCTGAGAATAAAAACTCTCAGGAAATATGCTTGGATTGTCATCTCATGGCATCATCAGAAGGTGAAATTATGGGTGTAACGCAGACACAGAATTTAAATCCTCTAGCTTTGTGGAGGAGGAGGTGAAAAATGACAAATAACAAACCAGCGCTCTTGCTAAGCTCCATTAAAATCACAAGTTACTTTGTTTTGTGTAGGTGGCAGACATCCTTCTGTAGAGCTTTCAGGCAGGTTTCTCTGCCCATTTTTACTCTGAACTTATTAATAAAGTACTTTTCCCAATGAATGTATATGTATGTACTCTTTTCTTAAATTTAAAGAATTTTTCTTGCTTTTTTCAAGTGTTCTCTGGGTCAAGATCTTATTGTCTTTTTTGTTAGCCTCCCTTCTAGAGGGTGAGGTAACTGTCCAGGCCAGCCTTTCAAAAAAAGTTGGAAATACCACATGGCTTAACCAGAGACAGCAATTAAGTAGCAAGCACCTGCCCACTCACTTTCCACCCCTTCCTCTCCACCTATTGGTATGGGGAGGAGAACTGGAAAAAGGCAAAACTTGCGGGTTGAGGTAAGAATAATTTAATAATTGAAATCAAGTAAATTATAATACTAATACTGATTAAAAGATAAGTAGAAAAAAAAATCAAGGAAAAAAAGACCAGAGCAAAAAAGCCCAACCAAACAAGTAATGCTCACCACCCACTGACCAATGCCCAGCTCACGTTCAAGCAGCAATTGGTGGCTCCTGGGATCCTGGTTAACTGACTCAGTTTTTGCACTGAGTATGACATCTACGATACGGAGTATCCGTTCGGCTAGTTCAGGTGAGTTGCCCTTGTTTTGCTTTCTCCCGACTTCTTGTGCCCCTCCTTGCTGGCAGAGCATGAGAGACTGAAAAGTCCTTGATTAGGGTATTACTGAGCAACAGCTAAAGCATCAGTGTGCTGTCAACATTGCTCTCATCCTAAATCCAAAAAGCAGCACTGTATCAACCAATAGGAAGAAAATTCACTCTATTCCAGTTGAAGATTAGACAAGGTATCAAAAGAAAAAAGGAATTCTAAGAATTCCAAGTGATAGCTTGAAAGCTACTTGAAAGTACACAAATGCTTGGTTTTGTCAATCTGAAAATCAGTTTGGTATGGAAAAACATATAGTTGTGAGAGGGGTTTAATAACAAGTGTTCAGATGAATTTTCGCTTATGTAATCCTGTTACTTTGCAATTGTGCCCTCAATGGCACTTGAGAAATCTCAGGTTTTGAATCCTTTTTGAACTTTGCAATGTTAACATTTTTATGTCTAACAGTATTTCACTGATAATAAGAAAAAGAAATAAACTTATTAGTTGACTGATATAAACCCCACAAAATACAAAGGAACTAATGGTATCCTATTAAATAATTTTTCATGTACTAGTTGCATTAATAAACCCAGAATTTTATTACCTGGCATACATTTTTACAAAAAGATATGAAAAATTTGTTTGATGTTAACAACAGTGATAGTGCTCTGGGCTAGGACCAGATTCACACAGATAGCTTATGGATCCCACTTGTTACAGGTGCAATACATGGAACATTTCTCAGTAATGTTCATCATTTTTGTCACTAAGATACAATGCTGCATTGTCAGAGAAAAATATCCTGTTACTGTACAGACTGTAGCTGGGATGTGCCACACTGATGTTATATATGCAGATGAGAGTCATTAAAAAGGGAAGGGGATGTATGAACTCTGAATTTATGCAAAGCATGGAGGTGCAAAGTGGTGAAGTCTGCAGCATTAACTCTAGAAGCCCCTTGGAGCATGGAAGGCAATGTACTCAAAGAAATGGAAGTAGAAATAGCATCAAGTTCTACAATATCACTGGAAATTGGTTTCATCCACCTCGTCTATAAGATGTATAGATGACTAGTATCAGCCTCATGAATTCCTGAGTACTTGGATGAAGAGAATTGCACAAATGCTCTTTCATTTTTACTAGTGCTTAAACATTGCAACTGAAGGGAAAAGGGACTTCAAAAAATTCTTTTTAAGAATATTTTCTTCCCTTATAGGCATACGGTCAAATCTCTTTAAAAATCCTGTTTGTTACCTTTGACCAAAGCTCTTTGTAATTTGAGTTCTAAGGAATGCCTTCCTTCTCTCTTTCAGATCACAGCTGAAGTAACAAAGTCTCTTCTGTTTCAGGATTAAGATGTATAAAACTGGGATGTGGTTACTGGATTTTAAGTCTGCTTGAGTTGTTGTGGGACATAAGGACAAAGCAGAGCAAAAATACCAAGATGAATAGGTATGCTTGACACATTATGTCAGAGAAATTTGTTTATTTTTTCTTTTCTTTGAGGGCCTATTGAAAAGATTGGAGTAGCTGGAAAACTATGGCCATGTATTCTCATTTCTGGATGCGTACAGTTGATGTTAAGAGGGGCATAACCTGGAACTGCTCAGTTTCTGAGCCAGGTGGGTAACCTGGTAATAAAGCCTTAGAAGACTCTGGTAGCCCAGTGGCTTGCTAAAATGCGTCTGAAAATCCACATAGCAGATGTAAGAATTCAGCCTATTTTCATTATCTTGTTATCAAGATAATGCTGTACTTAAAGTGCCTGATATGTTGTGAGCTTTTTTGTGTATGCTTCAAACACATTCACTGCGATGTAGATGTGGAAATGCCATTGCTTATTGAATGTAATGTGATTTTCATGTAAAAAGAGAACAAGAACAAGATGGAGAAAAATAAGTGAGTAAGAAACAGGAAACTTTTTATTTTCACAGTGTGTAAACCAGTATGATTTTAAGCAAATCACAGTCTTCCTGAAGCAAATACCAAAGTCTTCCTGAAGGTGACTTTCTAATTGTATGTATATGTTGAAGAAAAGTTAATAAAGATTTTTCATCACAGATATGGCCTCTAAAATATTCACCTGCATTTGACTTGCAAATATAAATTCATTTTCCTTTGTCAGAATTTTAAAATAGGTAAAAAGGTGCAATTCTGTTTGTTAAAGATGAGTAGAGAAAATCTGGTATGATGACAGCAGCGCTATAGCAGGAGCCCAGCTGTTTCTCTGTGGTGTGCTCATTTGGTTTTGTCTCTTTCTGCTCTGGCTTGGATTAAATCACTTGGCAATGGAATTGTTAACCTAGGTTCAGAATCTTAACATACGTTTTACTCTCATTAAGAAAAAAAGAGTTCATTTTGATAATGCATATCTCTTAAGCGGCGCTGGTAAATTTTACCTCTCAAAAGAGTGGATTGCATAGACAAAAAATTGTAACATTAGGTACCTAATTTTGTGTTACACCATATGGTGTGTTTATTAGTAAACCTTCCTAAAGATGTTCAGTATTTTATGTAATGATACATACTTATTTTCCTTGCAAATGTAAAGTAAAAGGTCAGTGGCATAATGCTTGTGAAACACAGAGGGTATTATTTAATGTTTTTGTTTCTCACGATATTGAAGAAAAGCAAGATGCCAGAAAGTTCCTATAACTGGGCTTTTATTTTTAATTTTTTACATACTCACTCCGAATCATTCAAAGGCAAGACATGCGTTTAAAACTGCACTGTCAGCATAAGTAAGTAATTAGTTTGTGCGCTTAACTTCAGTAACTGAGACCACGTAACGAACTCAATGTTAGGCACTCTCTCACCATGGTGGATCATCCCTGCTCACAAAAAGCTTAGGTTAAAATAGCAGTTGCTTAAGGTCTGGGATGAGCAGGAAGAAATAGGTCAGAATCTGCATTACACAAGATAAATTGTGTGTATTTTGTGATTTCGGAATCTATTCTCATGAGCACGATAAAGGCAAGTCTGTCTTTATGCCCTTGATTCTGAGGGCAAACCTCTTGTCATAACTGCCTTAATGAATTAAAAGCATTATAGGAAAAAATAATTGTGACATTTGTACCACTAGCAGTTAAGTGTGGCTATCTAACTAATGTATCTGACCTTGAAAAAGCCCTGCTCGGTACATAATGCACAAAAAGTCTGAAAGCATCAAAAGTTGGATAACAGGGTGCAGAACAGCAAGTCAGCAAAAGAATGTTGCACAGGGGACCTACCTATTGTGGGCAGGACAGTAAAGACTGCTTTCTTGAAGACACTAATGCATATGTTTCTGCACACTGCGGTAGAAGAGGAAAAATGGTTTATTATGTGGAACATGAAAACATCCTGAAATGCAGAGGCTCTGGAAAAGATATTTCAGGGTTTGTCCCTACTTCATGTCTTTGGAAGTGGTCATGTAAATCAAAATAAATATTTTTCTGAGTATTACATTAATGAGAAGCAAATTATAATAAGTCAGATATGTCATCTTTTAATATCCAGGTATCTTTGTATTTAGAAGAACTCCAGCCCAATTGTTTCCTGTATTCTGTGTACATAACAGTGGTTTGCCTTTTCTTTACCTAGGTAGGTAATGACTATGAATCATTAGCATCATGCTTTTGATTGCTTGTTTGTTTGTTTTGCATTTTGTTTTTTATTTTTAGCATAGGTTTGAAGCAGCTAGCTAAATTATTTACCTTGTTCACTGTCTCTTGCTGTTTTGTTTGTTTTGCTATAACATATTAGAAATAAAAATTATGCATAACAGTTCAGTTGAAGTCTCTTGATTTCACATTGCTGCTGTGAATTGCTCAAACAGAATGCCATTTTAAATAATTATTTATTGCTGTGTTCTTTATGCTATAGCTTTAATCAGGTTTCATATTCATGAAGTTTGAGGGTGGACTTGCCTGGCAACCTGAATGATGCAAAGCTAAAATAAATGTTATTGCTAAAAAGAGTGACTGGATTACCAAAAGGTGAGCAATGCTTAAAAAGTTTCATAGCTTCTTCAAACCCTGTGCTCTTGTTGCCATATAAAGGTTGAAGTCAACCTGTAATTTTGAAAGAAGGCATGTCTTTGTTAATCATGAATATATATCATGACAACAAAACCTATTTGACAAACTGAAATTGCTGGCCCTAGGTGAAAATATACAGGTGGACACCTGCAAATTGCCTCTGAGAAAATGATCTCAGTGATGACTCACGCAACAGTGGGAACACATCAAACCTTCTCTTTTGTTGATATACTTGGTAAACTTTGATTTTCTCTTTCAAAATTTCTCCTAGCATTTGGAGATATTCCAGGCAAGTCAATATCTGAAAGAAAATGATATCTTCAAGTATGTGAAAGATCATGTCCAAATTAGGTTGCCTGATGCAAATGTTATGTAACTCATTGGTGATAGTTCCCCATGGATTCAGATGGGATTTAGATGACTTCCGAAAACAGTGGTCACTGACAAAGACACAACCATCTGTATCTGAGGAACAGCCAAGGACTATGGGTTTGTCTGATGTGGAGAAAATGAGGCTTATGGGCAATCTCATTGCTCTCTACAGTTTTCTGAGGAGGGAAAGTGCAGAGGGAGATGCTGAGCTCTTCTTCCTGGGATCCAGTGTTATGGCATGTGGGAAAGGTGCAAAGCTGTGTCGGTGAGGTTCAAACTTGGCATTAGGAAGCATTTCTTTCCCAAGTGTTAAAAAATTGGAAAAGGCTTTCTAGGGAGGTGGTTGATGCCCCAAACCTCTCAGTGTTTTAAAGGCCTTAATAACAGGCTATAACTTGGTTAGCCTTGAATTGGTCAGGCAACTGGACTAGATGAGTGCTGTAGGTCCCTTCCAACTGAAACATTCTATCCTATCCTATCTTATCCTATCCTATCCTATCCTATCCTATCCTATCCTATCCTATCCTATCCTATCCTATCCTATCCTATCCTATCCTATCTTATCCCATTCTATCCTAGACATGAAGGCATCTAATTCTGGGGAGTCAGAGGAGAGAAAGTATCTAATCTGTATGTACTGTCTTCCTCTTCCATCAGAATTATTTGTTTCCCCTTTTCCACTCCCGGTTCCCACCCCCCTTTTTTTTTCTTCCCTAAGAAGGATGCAAATTCAGTGGACTGCAACGCTGGTATTATCTTTAATCTTAGAATACTCAGGTAAGTTTTAATTAAACAAAGGTAGTTCTGTATAGCTTAGATTTCAGTTCGCTATGTCTCTCAATAATAATCATATGGTGATATTACATGGCTGACCCCATGGGAAAAAATTTCTTTGTAGTTAATTTCTTGAGTGTTTGATCTCCACAGGATACTGTCACCTGTAGTGAGTCCAATTGCTTCATTCTACATGCTGAACATTTCCTATTTTTTGGGGGGAGGTGGGGTGGGGCTTGGTTATTTTTCAATTTTTTTTTCTCTCACATGTAATCACAGTTGGAGAGTGATGAACAGTAATGGAGAGCTGAGACACTGCATCTTGTCCTTACAGACCAGCACATCCAGTCTTGCATCCACTTCTAGAAAAATAAAACATGGATACTACACCATCCCAAGCTTGGTTATTTTGACATTTTTCATGCTTATAACACTTTGTGCACCTTGTCTTAGCAAAAGATGATAAAAGTAGAGTCAGGTCCTGATCTAAAAGCGCCACTCAACTAAGCCAGATATGAGAAGACATATTTTGACATCATTTTCTGGATCTTTTACTACAGAGGAATATTGTCTTTCTAGTAAAGATTGCCAAGAAGACAGGACTATACAGCTTTGGGCATGCATTTGCAAGGCTAGCAACAGGTTCAAGGCTCCTGTCATTAAGATCATTCCTGTTAAAGCATTACTGAAGTAACCCTTTTGCTATCACCTATCTTTACATTCAAAGAACCCATTTCAGTCCTCTTTGATGTTCTGCGTTGCCTTCATCTAATCATTGAAAAGTACAAACCTGGTAGCTCCTGGGCCAGCATGTTCTGCTAAAAGTTGAAGGATCTTGGCACCAACACAGTGCTATGCTGACATGTCCTGGTTACTCTAGGCCAGAGCTAACATCTAGATGAGAGAATGAATAGGGAAAATGCATCTCTTCCTGCAACCTTGTGTGTATATGTAACCTTATTAGCACTCTTCTGCTTACCACACTTCTCTTTTAAAATGGAATGTTTTGAGTTGCTGCACATAAATTGTACTTAGAAGGTTATTCTAGTAACATTTATTTTAGACTATAACAACTTCGGGGGGAATGTCATTTGCTATCAGTTTAAATAGTGCTTACAGAGCAGGGCTCTGACCTGTTGTGCTCCTTACAGCTGCCATATATAGGTAAATAAGCATCTCGTGATTTAACAAATGACTGTGAAGCAACATTTTCAAGCACAACTAAAATTTTTTTTAAAAAAAAGCATAAATATGATTTTTCAACAAAATTAACTCTACAGTCAAGTTTTTCCCCCTTTAAATGTCCTACTGGATTCAGGGAGAAAGGTAATGCATCTGCCCTTGCCTCTGCCAAAAGGATTCACTCTTCCTCTGAGGGCATTACTTTCCTTGGTCTTCCCTGGTTATGATTCATGATAGAACATAAATAACTCAGATAGATTATTCAGGTTTAGGGAGACAAGGGAATCTTTTTCTCTCCTCAGTGATATGCCCGTGTATCACAAGGCAGCATGCTAACTCTGTGCTCTGCCTGGGTTAATAAACTCTACATCTTAGTAGGACTACTTAACCAGGAAGTAAGGGGTGAAAGGCAGTATCTGCAGAAAACTTCAATCAGGGTAGTGTCCCAGCATCTTGGAAACATTTTCATAATTTTTTTGTACAGGTCCAGCTGTTTGCCATGCAGCCTGAGGGGAAGTCCTTATTTATGAGGAGAACTCTGCACCACCGCTGATTGTAATCATACACAAAATGGTCTTTTCATCCCATGCTCATGAATGCATCTTTGTCAGACTAAACAAGAGCTGCTGACTCAACATCTGCATGCATGCAACTCACCTTTTGATCTCACCATCCATTTGGATAGCTAAAAGGAGAATGTGCTTCTAAGGTACATTTTCATTAATTATTAGGACTATTCTTTGCTCTTTTTCTAAAATAGGAAGACAATTTTTGACAAAAATGTTTCCCTTTGATATTTATGTAAGTCACATCACTTAATATATTCTTTCATAGAATTACATTTTCTGTAACTTATTAGGGGCTTTGCATTACAGAAGGCAATGGAGGGTGAGAAAACATCCAAAACTGTAGAGAAAGCAATCATTTATTATATCCTGTGGGACTCAACAGCTTGTTATAAATTCATTTTCCATGTAAATGGGTTTAAAAAAAGATTAAAGTTGGTGCACTGCTGTAATTGTTATTCACATGAACTTCAAAAGAGTTTCATTCTTTGACTACCCTTTAATGCTAATGTCCAGAAAAATCAATTTTCATTTTTTCATTTTGCATTTGAAATAAATCTAAGCTTACTGCAGGTAAGGGATTTGGACTATTGGCATGTCTGACAAAGCATATTTTGTACACAAAGATTTAAAGAAGTAACCTCCATTTAACTAGGGTTTCAGGACTCAGTAGTCTGCTAATGCACCTGAGTACTTCAGGTGACTCAGATCACACAAAAAGCAAACAGGATGCATTGAACACTTCTTATTTTTCCATAAGTGATCTAGAAAGCTTTTAGAAAAGCCCTTCAGTTTCTGATCTTGCTCTATTGTCATATCACTGGTCAAATTCTGTCCTGTGACCCAGGATGTGAGTCTGGGTTTTAAAGTGATACTGGGTTAAATGCACAGAGGAGCAGATGGACGATGACCCATGCGTAGAACTCACCTCCTACTTGTGTGCTGGAAAGCAGCTTGATGATAGCACTGGAAGCAATGCAAACCTCTCTGTGTTGGATTTGCCCTCTTGGCATGCTTCACTTCCACCTTTTGCTTGATGAGCAGTCTGCATGAGGTACAGGTAGCAAGTGGCAGACAGTATTCTCTCTGCTGTGAGCCTATGAGGCAAAACCAGGTTATTTGCTTAAAGGGACAGGAAATGAATGCATAACCTTCACATTTAGAAACTCCTGTGTGCTCGAAGGAACTGATAGTTATGCAGGATAAAGGTAGATTATCTCATTTAAAAGCAATATTCCAAAGCTGCTATTTCTAACACCTTAGTGAATTCAGAAAATCATCTTAGTTGTCAGCAGAGGTAATAATACATTAACTTGGATTATTTAGGTGAGATAACAGCAGCAGTGGCATTGAGATTTAGGAAGTCAGATTTAGAAGTGAAGAAACATTGCAATCAGGGTACAGGCTTGTTCATCAGCAGGAAACCTTAAGTATTTTCACCACCCTGTAAACCACTTGTAGTATATCATAAAAGAAAAGGAACATTGGAAAAGACTGGAACCTGCTTTTTCATTATACCGTCATGGTTTTGAAGATAATGTTTTGGCTTTTCTTAAGGGAATGTTAAAATTCCAAAATTGTTTTCATCTAAAAAAAAGTGTGATTAGAAAAAAAGCGATGGTCGCACCTGAAGATTCTCAAAGCCTTGCATGTATACCCTGAAAGAAAAACTCCTCTTAGTTTCTTTCCCTTTAAAACAGAATACTCAACTGACTATGATTTTTAATGAGTTAATAGTTTCCTTTAGTCCATTTGTTCTTGGATAATATACTTATGTTCACTTGTGTGCTTCCTAGTCCTAATGAGGCATATGAGGTCATGCAAAGCTGGCAGAGATGGTTCATCTTTATGTCTTCATCTGTGCAGTTGCTTGAAAAACCATGGGTGTTCTGTTACCATGGTGTTATACCATGGTGTTATGCTACAAATTATCAGCTATATGTTCTAAGTTCCTAGATTTTGGAATGGACTGTCCAATTCAAACTACGGACATGCAACAACAAGAAGGTTAATTGCATGTGCAAAATAAACTTTTTTGCAGGTGCTAGAGCTGAAGCTATATATGATCAAGCTCTGCATCTCCACAAACACTTCTAAGAGTACTACACAAAGGAATTTAGCAAAGTAATGTAGGATATGCCCAGCTGGTTAAGGTCACTGATACTGTCCTTATTTGTTTCACTGGCTAAACCATATTGAATTTTTTAATAACAAAATATAAGTTATGTACTGAAGACAATTGGCAATGATTGTCTGCTGTGGGCGATCTGTACCAGGGTAAACTCCACAATCTGACATTTAAATTGTTTTGAGTGAAGATAATTCTAAAAAGCCTGTTGAGATTTACAGGTGTTTACTCCATATTTATATACTACTGATTAGACAGTTTTGTTACAGAGTAGTATGTTCTCAAGACCCTGTAGTCCTTGTCCATTACAGAGAAGGGAATGATTTAACAATTAATCTTCTCTGTCTTTCTACACAAAAAAAACTTTAAAGGTTCTGATTCAAAGTCATCCTTGTCCTTTAGAGACAGATGTACCACATCTTTTACATGTGATAGTAATCTTTCATGGGACTTAAACAGCAATGTTAACAGGATTAAGTCTCATAATATTACTAAATTATAGGCCTCTCAGTTTAGGTTAAAGGTCCTCTCAGCTGTCAAAATTTTCTAAAGAATACTTGGCAGTATTCTATAGTCATTACAAAGAAAATACCAAAGTGTCCTGGGTTCAGCAGTAGCAGTCATTTTTCTCTTTCTTAGTAGCTGGTGTAGAGCTGTGTTCTTGACTTTCAGCCTGGGAACAGCATTGATAACACCGATGTTTTCTGTTGCTGCTCATTAATGTTTAGTCTGACCAAGGACCCTCTGAGTCTCATGTTCTGCCAGGGATGAGGGGAAGCTGGGAGGAAGCAGACACAGGACACCTGACCCAAATTAATCAAAGAGGTATTCCATACCACAGCACATCATGCCCACTATATAAACTAGGGGCAGTTACCCAGAAGACTTAGATCACTGCTCAGGTTGGACTGGGTATTGGTCTGTGGGTGATGAGTGGTTGTATTCTCTTCCCTTGTTATTTCCCTTATCATTATTATTATTGGTGGTAGCAGCAGTGGTTTGTGTTATACCTTAGTTACTGGATTGTTCTTATCTCAGCCCGTGGGAGTTACATTCTTTTGATTCTCCTCCCTATGCCACTGGGAGGGTGGGGAGGAGGGATGCGAGTGAGCAAATGACTGTGTGGTTCTGGGTTGCCAGCTGGGCTTAAACCACAACACAAAGGTATAGTCTGAATGGGTTAGAAAGTCCCTGAGCATCACAAATTTAGGGAAGTCCCTTTGCACCTCAGTTAGCTCTGAGAGGAGGTCCTTGACCAAATGCTTTGTGTACATCTGCAGACCATCATGGTTTCTGTATCTTAACCAGTGCTCTTGCTCTAAGCGGGTACACTTGATTTTTTTATTTTTTTTTTTTTCCCTGGAATAGAGTTTTATTATATACATGGTCAGATTCAATGTAATGCTGCTCTTCCTCCTGTGCTTCATCTAGGCTCATGTATCATGGAGTAACCAGCTGGAAATAGCTGTGTAAGCACAGAACCAGCTGAACCATTCAGTCAAGATTCAAGGATATAGGCAAGGGCAAGAATTCATCTGATTAGGTCATGAGTGATGAGAGTTAAGGTTAAGTGCTCTCACATTTCTTTGCTTCATCACTAGATTACTATTCCTACATTGCTAACATATATTAAAATGGTATGAAACATTTGTTTCAGTAATAAATACAGCTCTTTTGACCTGGTCTTTCCACAGCAAGACGGTCCTTTGCTCTTGGCTTTACATAGACATGTATTTGATTTAAGCAAAAGAAAATGAGCTTTCCTCTTTTCAGTTATCTTTACAAGATACCCCTTTACAAAACCCTTTACAAGGGTTTCATAGATATTCACACTACTTAATGAAAATGTTGACGGTTAGCTCCCCAACTTATATATGCAAGAATGAGAGAAATTTGTTTCTATAAGGTGGGAGGCAATACCGCTGTTAAGCTGATCCCTGCAAAATGAGTCAGGTTCTGCTAAAATTATGGCAAGACTGAAAATAAAGAAAGGCATAATAGTGATCAAATTTATGTGAATTGAAAGTTAGAAAAATGCTTTCAAGCCTTGTTTAATGACTTCCATCTCTCTGTAGGGGCTTACAATAGGTCTTACCTTACAATAATAATTTTCACTCAGAACTGACCAAAAAAAAAAAAAAAGGGGGGGGGGGCACTTTTTTTAGGATATTTTTAGAGGCTTTTACTCCCAAAGATGCTGTCCCATTCCAGTCATTGTGGTAAAAATGACTCTCAGGGAATGACTTGGTAAGTTTGCAGCACTGCCTTCTGAGTTTCAGATACTAGGAAGATCGTTGATGCTTAGTTTTTTATAACGTATACTGATATGGTCCAACTGGAAAATATTGTTCTAAAAGAAAATATGCAAGGACTATGCAAATTGAATCATACAGTTTTCTGGTAACTTCACATCTTTTTTGTTTTAAAACTCTGTATTTTTTTAAAAAGGCAAAATGCTGTATGTGGTAAATGCTTCCTCTCTGAACTGTGTGTTTTAATAATAGGAAATAAAACCATGGAGAATCCAGCCATACAAACTGAAATCTTCCATCACTGTGAAAATTATGTCAACTATTTCTGGCTTAGAGAGCTCTCGTCTCATATCCAGCTGTATTTGTTATAAGGGGAGCAGAAATGGGTGAGTTGATTAAGGTATGGTGGAACTAATACTAAAAAGATGAACAGGCATGACGCTCATTCCAACGCAATACTCTGTGGTTAACTTTTAATTAATATGTAGGCATCTTCACATGACCTCAGCTAAAAGGCAAAACTCAGTAATGAGAGAAAAATGTTTTTTGCAGAGTCTGACTGGCCTTATTTTGCCCTCTACTTGTTTCACCCTGAGAGATACAAGCAATTCCCACTGATCTGTTGAAAAATCACAAGTCAAAACCACTGAAAATCTGTTCTATAGACCTACAAAATTCAGAGAATTCTACAGGGCTTAATAAGCTTGCTTTTTGTTTTAGTATTGTTTGCTTTATTTATTTTCAGTTAATACCAGTTATTAACTGAAGTTCTTTTTCATATTTCTTTCTCTAAACAACAAACAGCAATATCATTTTCGTAATTCAGTATTTAATGCAATGAGTGATTGTAAACTCTTTAAGCAAGCTGCTGATCAAAGCATCTTTTCTGGGTTTTTTTGTTTGTTTTTTTATTGTAAGGTAAGAAGACTGTATTTTTAAACTGTGTTTACTGAAATTTCAGGTTGATTTTTAGCTTGAGAAGCCCTCAATGTTTCATCTTGCCTATATTTAGTGGTGTCTGTCACTTCTCAGGTTCAATTAACTTCAGCTCAGTTCTGGAAAATGAAATCACATTGTCAGAAATATTTGTCCTTGTAAACCTATTTTATATAAGCCATATTATTAAAGAACTGTTTCAGCAGTGATAGAACACCCCTTGACACAAATCTATGACACAAAATATCTTTATTTTGTGTACAATGACTTGCTAGCTTGTTATTCCTTTTTTTACCCCCTTCTTCTTGCAATATAAAATTACTATAAAAGCTAAAGACCTGTAACAGACAGGAACCCTGCAGATTGCTCTTCTCAGTCAATGCACATTCCCCAGCAGTCATGAAAAGTGTTTAAGAAAAGGTACCAGGTTATAATTAAATATATTGGACCGATTCTTATTCTTGTTTGTATCTGTTCAACCCAATCAGTCCTGTGAAGTTTGTCTGGGCATAAATAGGAAGCAAGCATAGCTGAATATGATTAACTTAAACTTGCTTTCCTTATTAAAATGGAAAATCATGGATTGAATTTTGCTGCTTTATACTACTGCTAAATTTCATTGATCGTTTGGGTCATACAATTAAAAATAAATTATTATATGAGTATGAATTAAAGTCAGATAATTGAAAATAATGTTTCTTAAAATGTTCTTCAAAATTTTTGATTGACTATTAGAAACAGCCTTTTAAAAAAACTTAAAAGCCCTCAATTTTCGTCAAAGCATTAAAATAACTTTCTGAATTTTTGAAGCAAAAGCTGAACTCTTTTATGTAAGTCTAAAAAAAAGCAAAAGGGGCTGGGATTTTACTACCTACTTTTCTATTTTCCACTTAAAAAATTGACTTGTTTTGCTCTAGACCAGAAAAGACCTTTTTAGCTTTTGGATACTTAAGTTAGGAAGCAGAGCGAAGCACCTTTTTGCCATATTCCTAATTTTCTGTAAATGTGTTTTCTTTGAGCAGAAGATGAGGTCAAATTGATGGAGACATAGGAAAGGATAACAGCAGAAGGTACATAGAGGAGTGTTATCAGACATGGTAAAAGAACAAAAGAGGTCAGACGAAAAGCTGCAGCTGGAGTGGAAGCTGCTGAATACAACATTAAAGCTTGTACTCCATTAACGTGACAGGGCAAGAGCAAATGCCATCAAGTCAGAAAAAAAAAATGAAACAAATATTGCTGCTGCAGTAAATACAAGTAAG
This sequence comes from Brotogeris chrysoptera, assembly GCA_030323915.1. Taxonomy (NCBI): domain Eukaryota; kingdom Metazoa; phylum Chordata; class Aves; order Psittaciformes; family Psittacidae; genus Brotogeris; species Brotogeris chrysoptera. Next base: position 45,137 of record JARCZZ010043946.1, read on the forward strand.
GACAGGCTTTGCCAACATGATAAGGGTGAAAGCAACAAAAGAGGCAGGGGGAAAACATGAATCTTGCTGAAAGTGTAAGCAGTGAAAACAGCATCTTCTTTATTGCATATGTCAGGCCTTCTGCTGACAACAGAACCACAACTCAGAGGAAGTGTATCATCTAATTGCTAACTACAAGAAGGTGTGTTATCATGGGAAACCAGCTATGCTTGATGCAAAAAGCCATTCCAATGCATTCATTTTTGTAGACATTATCCAAAATCCTCTGAAATCAAACAGAATTCTTTTGCGTATTGATTAGATTTTGAAAAAGGAAAGATCCAACCATAACAAAATCCTACAAGTCCAGTGCTACAATAAGCTTTTCCCTTTGTAACTTTGGGTTATACATAGCTAACTCTTTCATACTGAAACTGCTGGAAAACACCAACACCAAAGATGTTCAAGGAAAGAAAAGTAATTTTGAACCTACACTGGATCTGCCCTTGGTTAAAAGGTAAAAGCAGAATGTAACAGCTGGAAAGGAGGCAAGGTCTGATGCTTGCTTTAGACCCCTGGAAGTTCAGGGAAGATGAAGGATTGGGAAGAGATGCCTAATCTGATGATTTATTTTGGTCTTGTTTGTGTGAGCTGGGGAGACATAAGACCAAAGTTGCAAGGAATGCCCTTAACTCCAGATGTGGAGAACAGTTTGAGCTCCATCTAGACCTCAGGTGCAGTAGTCCAATGCAGGCTGATTTGAGTCCTTTAACACTGGGGATTACACAGCTGAGGTTCTGGGATGCAAACACAACCCTAAAGAAACAATTCAGTAACTATTCTATAGCATCCGTTTTCTCCATGAGAAGGTTCTCTAGAATGGCTAGTCTGCTAAAGTACTGATTTATTGTTGAAATTATGTACTATTTGAGTTTATCTATATAATAGAATTGCAATCCTGCTGTGTTTTGGGAGTCTTGATTGGGCTTTCTGGTTAAAAGAGTAACTGTATGAAATATAAACATTAATACTTGAGCTATAAAAATTGTGAAATGTCCTTTCCTCTCCTTGAGTTCATTAAGTCTCCAGAGAAACTTTCAAAGCTGCTTAGTTTATTTCAGCTTGAATTACTCATCTCAATCTCAAAAAGCAAAAAATTAGTTTTAATGACGTTAGAGTTTCTGACTTCTTTGTCACATACAGTGTCTTGATTTGGTGACCTGCTTCATTATGACTAGAACTTTATGACTTATTTATTCTTCAAACAGTAAGACTTTAAACATTCTTACTTTTTACCTTCTATATATAGGATTTTTTATTGAACTTTATGAAATGAATGCATAAGCTATTTAAGTAGTTTGCTAAAGCTCACATTATTAAAAGCATGTCCTATTGTGGGTTCCAGTTTACACTTTAGAACTATCTTTGTTTCACAATCAAAATTATACTCATTTTGCACACAGGACTTTCTTCAGGAAAAGTGCATCAAGTAAGTATAAATCTAACAACCAAGTACCTGCATTGGAAAAGAAACCATAGCAAAATATTTTTAAGTATTAAAAAAAAAATAAAAATTCAACCAACTACCTTTTAGAAACTCATTAATGAGGAAGGTCTACCTAATGGTAGCCTTTTGCCAGTTATTAGTGCAGATACATTGCATAATTCACGCTTCCCCTTTTTATTTAGGTGTTGGTAAAGTGCACATTAGCAAAAGAATGATGTTCAAAAGTGGATATAATATTAACAAAACAAAATTATTTTACCTGTTTCCAGCTGTTTTAGAGAGAGCTGTATTTGAGGATCTCCCATGTCTCACAGAAGCTCTATTTCAGCCCCATAGCTAGTGAGGGCAAGCAAATCCAAGTGCAGTCTTTTGACTACCCAGTTTCATGTACATTGGAGTCCCCTATGTGCCCTCACCCCATACTTTGGTGTAGCATCTCTAGGGTGGATTTTACCTACAGTTATCAAGTTTCCTCGAATCCTAATCACCAGGAGCAAGTCTTTCCTCACATTTCATGGCTAGAGTACTGGGTTACAACGTATGTCATGTACACCTTTTACAATCGACTCAATAAGAACACAGAACAATTCAGGTTGAAAGGGCCTTGTGGAGGTCAGGTAACCTGTCTCAAAAAGGTTTACATTACAGTTGCAACAGGCTGCTCAGGGCTGTTCATCAGGTTTTGGAGGTCTCCATGGATAGAGATGCTACAGCCTCTCTAGACAACCTGTACCTGAGCTTAACTTTCATTGTGCATGGATTTTACTGAAAAAAAGACAAAATATCCCCTGCTATAAACCATAACTTTTGCCTCTGGTCCTTTTGCTGTGCCTCTCTAAGAATGCAGTTTCATCTTCTCCATAAGCCCTACAAGCCCTACTTTCCTCAACTATTTCTGGGGCCATATTTCTCTCCCATATTTCCCGGCCAAACAAACCCACTTCCCTTACCCTGTTGTCAAATGTCATTTGCCCCATACTCCTTCCCAACTCTGTGGCCCTTCACTGGCCTCACTCCAGTTTGTCTGCACTGGGAACAGAGGGAAATAATCACTTCCCCAATCTGTACCAGTGCATGGGGTTGCTCCTCATAGGTCTGTAATTACACAATGAACAGTCATATTATGTGGCTCCTGTTTTCTCATTCCTCTAATTTATTGTGGTCCTACAAGTAAATCACTTTTATGTTCAGGGTTATCAGTGCAGATAACCCTGCACACAATACCCCTCCCACAATATGGCACCAGCTTGATGAGATCACGTGCCTGTAAAAGTCACTGAAGAATATGTTCAACATTTTGAAACTTTATGAAACATCTGCTAGATATACTACCCTCTAGGTTCAAATGTTCAGCCCTATCTTTCCTTACCTAGAATACTGTGACTTTGAAATGAGTGCAATAATTCTGTATTGAAACTCTTGGTCAAGGTAAATGATTTCTTTGCTTTTCACTTTTTCGTAGAGCTATAGCCAAATTATCTTTAAACCAAGATGGTCAACCACTTTGGTTGCTTAGTCTTTGGTAAATGCAGTCTAGCTGTTCCCAATTGCCTTCTTGTCCTTTGGTGTTTGGAGATGGCTCCTGTGAGGAGTTCCTGTTTTTCCTAGAGTTAAACTGAGACTGACTGGCCTTTGTTTTCGCAGATCCCAGCATTTGCCTTTTTTTCATGTATTTAGGATTTTTGCTAATCAAACAGATGATACAGAGTAGCATTATAGTAAACTGTTTAGCTCTCTCAAAGCCACCAGGCGCGTCCTGCAGATGTACCTGTTCATAAACACAAGCCTAAAAAGAAAGAAAATGTGCATAATGTTCATTGTCCTCCAAAAGGCAAAAATGTGTCATTAATGTTAAAGTTTACTGCTGTGATTGAGAGACAGGACATAGCTTGATGCAAGCAAAGTGTCTGGTTATTAACAGTCTTCATGCACTTATATATGTTTCTTTTAACACACTGATTGGATATTTCAAAACGCGCACTACTGATACAATGGTTTCTGATTGGTTCCCAGCTCATACAAAAGCCTTCCGGGACTTTCCACAACCTGTAGGTCTCTGTTGCGCAATCAAGGGATTTCCGTCGTCCATGCAGCCTGTAAGTCTCCACCCAGCACTGCCCACCCCCCTGCCTCCGACACACCCCTTCTGGTTTCCATAACAATCACCATGGCTCAAGGGTCTGCGGTTTCATACCTCCCAAGGCCTGTGACCCAGGAGCTCCAGCACATCCCCCTTTATCATTTGAACAGTACTACAGTTTACCAAATTTAGCTATAGACAGGGAAGACTGCATCTTCCAGTACAGCTTTCCCTGTTAACATCTGTCTATGCAGGACAAACAAGTCCGATACTTCCTTCTTCACTGCCAACCATTGCTTTATTTGCATAATTCTGTACACATTCAGAGGGAGAGATGTTGAAAAAATTGCTGTCTCAGAATTTCCTTACTTTACTATTCTAGTAATCATTAAAGTTTCAACTACTTGTTATTTTTAAATTTGATTATTCATGGGAAGGTCTTATGTTGCTATTAATTTATCCTACTTTTCATCAGTGAAGTAAGTCTCATAAGGCTGTAAAACTCGTTTATGTACAATTGTGTAGGCAGCAGCAACAGTTATCACAGTTTTGTGTGTTTTGGATCCTGGTTTTAAAACTTGACTTTATCAAAAAACATTTCAATCAAAAAGAGAAACCAAATAAAAACACCCTTTAATCCAAATACAGTCTTGTAAATGACTGGGATATTTGGTCATGTCAAAGTTGGGCAAATAACTTGGAAAAAAAACAAAACCCTAATAGCCTCAAAATTTTAAAGCTATTACCTGGAGCAATGGGCTTATCTCTTTTGATATACTGATATGACAACTTAAAAAATACAACCATCTGACCCATTTAAATGCTAATCTTTTCCCCTGAAAAATTTACATGTAAAAAATAATATTCTTTTGAGACTCTGCTGAAATGGGATTAAATTCTGTATTAAAAATATTGAAAAAATTATATAAACATTATTTTAAAATATTATTTAAAATATTATTTATTAAAAAAACCCTATTTTTGAGCTGCCTATAAAAAGGATATCCCCATACTTTTTACTTTAGCAGTGATGAGGACTTTTTTTACTGCTTTGCCCTGAAGACCGTAACAACTCTTTTGGTTGCATAAACATGTGTATCAATGAGCTTTTCAAATGTAGATTATAAGTAAGGGCATGCTGCTCCCCAATATAATAAGGTTTCTGCATATTAGCATCATGACAAGACATTAAAAAATCCAATGACATTAACACAGAGAAAAGTCACAAAGTATATATAATATCCATAAAATCAGTAGTTATTAGATTCTAATTCTCCAGGTACTTAAGACATATTCCTGAAAAATATCCATAAATACACATGCATGTATTTCAGGAACGCAAAGTCCTTTTAAGAAGCTATCATCACTTCTCCCTTACTTTTCTGCCTTATGTTTCTTTTGCTTTGACAGATTGTGCTTGGCTGCCAAGTATTTGACCCCACGATCACTGTCAATACAGTTGCAACCCTTACAGAGCCTTTGGTCCTCTCAATGTGAGTCCCTTCCCTTGGCTGCTCTCTCCTACGTAGTTTCCATGATTCCTATCAAATCTCATGCCACTCAGAGATGTGCAGCCTTTGCAAATACTCTGCAGGGGCACCTACAAGGTTGTAGACTTTTCTTCTGTTAGAGTAACATCTGTAGTGCAGTGGAAATGGGTCTGATGCTGTCCTGTTTGATCTGGTATCAGTGTTAGTCAGACAAAAACTCCTTAAATTCATTTACCCTGAAAGTTACAAATCTCAGTTTTAAACTAATTTGCAAATCCTCATGTAGAATCATAGAATTATGGAATACTTAGGGTTGGAAAGGACCTTAAGATCATCTAATTCTAACCCCCCTGCCATGGGCAGAAACACCTCACATTAAACCATGCCGTCCAAGGCTATGCTCAACCTGGACTTGAACACTGACACTGATGGAGCATTCGCAGCTTTGGGCAACCCATTCCTGTGTATCAACACCCTCACAGTAAATAACTTCCTTTTATCCACTCTAAACTTCCCCTGCTTAAATTTTAACCCATTACCCCTTGTCCTATCACTACAGTCCCTAATGAAGAGTCCCTCCCCTGTATCTTTACAGGCCCCCTTCAGATCCTGGAAGGCTGCTATGGGGTCGCCATGCAGCCTTCTCTTCTCCAGGCTGAACAGCCCCAACTTTCTCAGCCTATCTTCATACGGGAGGTGCTCCAGTCCCCTGATCATCGTTGTGGCCATCCTCTGGACTTGTTCCAACAGTTCCATGTCCTTTTTTGTTGAGGACACATACCATATGTCAACCCAAATGAAATTTAATGGCTGTTATAATTCCCAGGCAAATAGGACTGATAAGACTGTGTTAGCATCTCCTTTTATCTTCAATGCAAGCTTTCTTCACTAACAGATAGTGGGGTTTTATTTTATTCTTACTATCTATTTCAGCTCCTTGTTGATTGATATTTAAATTAGAGACAGCTCAAAAAAAATATTCCTATTTTGCTGCATGTCTTTTTCTTGGGAATAAAATACAAATGTAAGCAATTCTGGAATACTTAAGGTTGGTTCATTCAGGCATTAAATGCTCTAAGAATTGAGTGACCTTCAAAGACTTTCATGTAGGAAAATTACTCTTGGCTTTTATGTACACGATTCAAGAGAAAATGAGTTGCTAATCTGGACCTCCTAGTATTATCATCCACATCAATCATCTGGTTATGCTTTTTGGGTGATAGCTCTTCGAGTTCCATTATTCAATGGCTAAATAAAGTGACTTGTGTTGAAAGAGAAAAAAGTACTGTCTCCTTAGCTGATGAAAACTGGTTTAGATGAAGTAAAATAAATGCTTATGCACTCACATACACCAATCAGAATGGGTTCCTACTAGTACCAGAGGAAGGAGAGAATAATATGATTTGGCCTCACGCAAAGAGCTGTGCTCAACGGCTCAATGTCCAGCTGGAGACCAGTAACAAGTGGTGTCCCTCAGGGATCAGTGTTGGGACAGGTCTTGTTCAACATTGTGGTTGGTGACATGGACAGTGGGATTGAGTGCGCCTTCAGCAAGTTTGCTGATGACACCAAGCTGTGTGGTTCGGTTGATATGTTGGAGGGAAGGAATGCCATGCAGAGGGACCTTGACATGCTTGTGAGGTGGGCTGATGCCAACCTGA